>JAYDYQ010001520.1:0-122497 GCA_034814905.1 Penstemon davidsonii | reverse complement strand
TTCAAACCGAACTCATCTGATTTGATTTTGCTGAAATCCACCAGTCTGATTTCGAACTCAGCATCAGATCAGTAGTATTCTAGACCAAAATTCAACCTTTCTGATTTTACTTGTCTTCTCAGATTGAATTTCCCAGAGGTTGCTAAGCTTTCATTACTTAGCTGATGACTTTTGGAAATCATCAAAACCTCCCTTCACTTCTATGTCTTCATCCAACAATTTCCCCCTTTTTGATGATGACAAAACTTCAGCTAAGTACCTGTACCTAAAACTAAAGTTAAGTCCTCAAAAATTTCTGAGATAGAAATAGTATGTTGGAAACTTGAACTTTTATACATTTGATCTTTGAAGTTACAGTACAACTTTACAATGAAAGACTTAAAGAAAATTACAATAAAGTAAGCTGATACAAGGATTTTCAACTAAGTGACCTAGTCTAGAAAATCTAGTCTAGTCTTCAGCTTCTTCATCTTCTTCTTCCTCTTCTTCAACTCCATCTTCTTCTTCTTCTTCTTCTCCATTGGAGAAAACTTCAACCAAGTTTTTAGATGCAGCTTCGATCTTCTTTTTAATTTCATCTATCCTCTTGGCTTTTCTGAAAGGATCAAGCTGTTCTTCAGCTGAGTCTTTGGAGGCAGCTATTTCTTTATCAGACTTTGCTACATCCTTGGGCTCTTCAATCTTTTCAGCTTCTTCTTCATCATCAACTTCCTTAGTCTTGGTTACTTCGTTAGCTGGTCTACTTGTCTCTTCATCAGTAGGTTTTTCAGTAGACTCCACTTTTTCAGTAACTTCAACTGTAGATGCAACATTCTTCTTGTTAGCTGATCCCTCTTCCCTCTTTTTGTCATCAGCAGCAGGGTTGAGTTGTTCAACTTGGACAGGAGCAATGTTGACAGCGTTGCACAACAGTTTGATGTTTTGATCCATCGCTTGAAGTTGAAGATTATGTTGAATTTGATTGCTCTTCAAGGCAGCAGCCTGGTCATTCAGATAGTCCACATTAACTTGCAAAGTGGAAACTTCTGAAGTAACCTGAGCAGCTTCTTCAGTAAAGTTCTGAAACAGATAAGCAATCTTCTGAGCTTCTGCTTTAGTTGCCTCTTGAAATGCTTTACCAACGTTGTTCCAATCCATTTCATGTCTGTGAAGAGTGGCATGTAACCGATTTACATCAGTCTTGACATCTTCAACTTGACGAGTTAAAGTAACAAGTCCTTCTTTGAGTAGCATGGAATGGTCAGCTGGTTGTGGAAGGCTTTCCACAGCACTATGAACAATCTTGGCAGCTGCTTCTTCAAATTTGCTAAGCAGCTCCTTGTTCCTTTCTTCCATCTCCTTCATAGAGCTTTCAATCAAGGCCTTCATTGAATCCATGATTTAAGTTTGAACAGTTTCAGCTTGGATGGAAGGTGCAACAGTTAACAACTTTTGAGTGGTTTCAGTGTTTGGCTCAGCTGATTTCTCTTCTTATGTTGATTCTTTATCAGCAGGCTTATCTGTAATATGAACAAAGTCAGAACCGTCAGCAGATACAATAGTCTTCTGATGTATGAAATCAGCAGGCACGAAAGTTGACGTGGTCTGAGGTTGTCTGATCTGCTCTTGATAAATACTGATCTCAAAACCAAAGGCAATTTGTTGCAGACTTGGAAGATTGGGCAGATCACTGGATGTTCCTTTAATGTAGACCGATCTTTCAACCCATTTCTCTAAGGTAACATACACTGCAACTTTTACAACTCTCTCAAACAGGTCATCAGATGGACCAGGTTTATTTGGCATTGAGTTCTTGAGAGTAGTTGCCTCTTGAGCATCGATGAGTTTGGCATACTCATGCACTCTATCATGAAAGAAATCTGTGTCTAAGGCCTGTTGAATGTCATTGGTCTGCAACCAATTCATGATCCAACTTTCTTCAACAGCAGCCTCCTTCCAGGCTCTGAATTCTTCACTAGATTTCTTCAATCTGTAGTTTCTCCATCTATTATATCTGATCTTTTCAGCCAGGAACACAATTTTGGATTGGAGGAGGGAGTTGTATGTTTCCAGTTCAGCTTCAAATCTGGAGAAAGTAGCAGGGTCACTTTTAACAACTTCAAGTGCCCTATTCACTTCTTTCTTCTTCCTTTTAACTGGTTGAGCTCTAGGCAACAAGAACTTCCCTTCTAGTGATTTGCCAATCACTATGCCACCAGTCCTTCTTGGACCATGGGCATTCTTCTTGCTTTCTTCAAGGGCTCTAGCCAAGTCTTCTTGCTCCTTGGCAGCTAGCTCAGCTTCAGTCATGTTCTTGACTTCAGCTTCTACTTTGCTTGCTTCAAGAACTCTCTGAAGTTCAGCTTCATCCCTTTTCTTTTGTTGTGATTCTTCTCGTTTCTTCTTGTGATAAGCAGACACTTTAGCTTTACCAGTTCTCTTCCTTCTGGCAGCTTTGGTTTCAACAACTGGTGCCTCAGCTATTGGAACAGCAGACTGAACTGCTTGAGTAGTAATCTGATCAACTTGAGGTGCTGATGTCTCAGCTATTGGCTGATCAGATTCCTTAGCTGAAATAACTGGTCTCTCAGCAGATTGAGTGACTTCTCTAACTGTTTCAGCAATTCTGGCATCTTGGTCACTCAAAACCAGTTTCTTTCAAGCAGTTGTCTTGGTGTGAACAACAGTAGTTGCAGTAGTGTCTTTAAGAGCACTCCTTGTCCTCTTAGCAACATTTTCAGCTGACAACTCAGTTGAAGGAGTTCTTTCTGGAGAGATGTCATAAGCCATGCTCTCAATCTCCCTTACAGTTTCATCAGCAGAATCCACTGATCTGGTTTGAACAACAGGAGAAACTGTTTGATCAGCAGCCTTAGAAACTGCAGCCTTGCTTTTCTTTGCTTTTACAGCAGGCTCCATAGGCTCTGTGGCCTTCCTTTTTTATTGCCTCTTTTCTTGTACAGCAGCAGGCTCTTTGATTCTAACAGCCTTGACGGCCTCATAGATCTTCAATTCTTTGGCCTTATGAATTTCTTTACCATTCGTCATCGTACATCCCAGATTCAACAGCAGATGACTGAGAAAGATTATGTGATGAGTATGACCACGTTCCTTATGGTCAACAATTATGTACCAAATATAGTTAGCCCAGTTTACTTTCAGGCCATAGTAAACTGCAATCATTGTATGATATCTCTTCATTGGTATGCTGTCCAGAGAGAAAGTGCAGTTTTCCACAACTTTGGCAAAAAGGTCTGCCATTCTCTGAAACTCATCCTTGAGCTGCGGCTTCTTGATATTTCCAGAGAGAATTTCATTCGACTTCGCAGCAATTTTCCAAAAGTCAGCCTCTAGTGGCTCAGCCAAAGTAGAAAGTTCAGTTGAACCTTCAATAGATAGCTTGCATTTTTCGTTCAACAAAGCAGGGGTCAAACATATGTCCTTTCCCCCAACCTTAGCTTTAATTTCCAACTTTTCATAATCTGGTTTCCCAGCAGCTTTGTAGAACTCCAGAACTTCTGGGTTGAAAACCATATCTTCGTGAGCTTCCATAAAGTCCACCGACGAAGAAGCTTTGAAGTTTTCAAGGATCTCCTTCATAAGTGGAGTGCCCGTAGCGTAATAAGTTTGGTAGTTCAGAAATCTACCCTCAACATTTGCTTCTTTGGAACTCATCTTGTTTTTTGAAAAAGATTAGAGAGAAAGACCAGAGAATTTTGCAGAAAATTTGTATGCAAAGTGCTCTTGTGCTTTTGAGATTTTGAAGGTGCGTAAAATCTTAGTAAGCTGATCAGATCTGGATTTATAAGGGTTGGAAGATTTCGGTTTCCGTGATTTAAGCCAACCGTTATATCAGTTACTTGCAGATTAGATCGTGTGAGCGAGATACGCGGATTTCAAAATTTTATTAAATATGTCAGACTAGGCGGGAAAACGAAATGTCCCTAGTCAGTTATTTATAAAAGCGTGTTGTCAGGTATTACGTTTTTAACACAACACTTCTTATAAATTGACATAAATAAACAGATGAGTAAAATAATACTTATCTGGCAGATGACTTGTCTGATACAATATATCACTAGTGAAAGCCAATATCTAGTGATCTTCCTTTGCAGTTTGTCAATCCAGCAAGATAAATAATCTTTAGGTCTTCAAGAATTAAGAACAAATCTTCTGATTAAAACAACTTCAACTAACTGTCATTAGCGATTTTATCTTTAAAACAGGAGTACCGCTAGTCTTACACGTTCCCCCTGAATTCAAGAATCTATCAGTCAACTAGTCAGTTGAGAGTCATTCTTCTTGAAGAATAATGCTTGCTGTCATCAGATTAATCAGCTGATGAACCCAGTCTTCTGATAGGTTCCCCCTCAGCTTATGAATCCAATTTTAACAAGCCTAGTTCCACTCTTAGAGTAGAAAATCTTGCATCACTAAATGGTTTAGTGAAAATGTCAACGATTTGATTATTTGTATGAACATACTAAATAATAACATTTCTTTTTTCAACATGATCTCTTATGAAGTGATGTTTGATCTCAATATGCTTAGTCCTGGAATGACTAGTAGTATTCTGAGTAAGTGAGATTGCACTTGTATTGTCACAGTAGATAGGGATTCCACTGATCTTGAGATTATAATCTTCTAGTTGATGTTTCAACCAAAGTATTTGTGCACAACATGCTCCAGCAGCAATGTATTCAGCTTCAGCAGTAGATATGGATACTGAAGTCTGTTTCTTACTCATCCATGAGATCAAACGACTGCCTAAAAATTGACATGTACCTGTAGTACTCTTCCTATCAATTTTGTAGCCAGCAAGGTCAGAATCTGAATATCCAATAAGTTCAAATCCTGATTCCCTTGGATACCACAATCCCAATTCTTGAGTGCCTTTGAGATACCTTAATATCCTTTTAGCAAGAGATGAGATTCCTTAGGATTTGATTGAAATCTCGCACAAACCTCAACAGAGTACATAATGTCTGGTTTGCTAGCTGTTAGATATAATAGTGACCCTATTATGCCTCCATATTTGGTGATGTCCACTGATTTGCCATCTTCATCTTTATCCATACGAAGTCCAGTAGACATTGGAATAGCAACAGATGAGCTGGTTTCCATACCAAATTTCTTGGACAGATCTTTTGTGTACTTTGCTTGATTTATAAATATGCCATCAGGCAGCTGTTTCACTTGTAATCCAAGAAAGTAATTTAGTTCTCCCATCATGCTCATTTCAAACTTGTTTTGCATCAGCTTAGAGAAATTTTCACACATCTGTTTGTTAGTTGAACCAAAAATAATATCGTCCACATATATTTGAACTAACAATATATGATTTTCCCATTCAATAGTGAACAGGGTCTTGTCTACTTTACCTTTGCGAAATCCTTTGACTAAAAGAAAATCAGATAAGGTATCAGACCATGTCTTTGTGCTTTCTTCAGTCCATAGAGGGCTTTCTTCAGACGATACACTTTGTCTCCTTGTTGATAGACTTCAAATCCTAGAGGTTGTTCAACATAAACTTCTTCTTGCAATTCTCCATTGAGAAAATCAGACTTCACATCCATCTGATAGACAATGAAGTTCTTGTGGGCAGCATAGGCTAAGAATAATCTAATTGCTTCAAGCCTTGCAACTGGTGCTAATGTCTCATCAAAATCAATGCCTTCTTCTTGGCAGTAACCTTTGACAACTAGTCTTGCTTTATTTCTGGTAACAATACCATCTTCATTCATTTTGTTCCTGAATACCCACTTAGTGCCAATGACTCTTTGATGAGTAGGTCTAGGTACCAAGTACCAAACCTCATTTCTTTCAAATTGATTTAACTCTTATTGCTTTGCTTTAATCCAGTGAGAATCACTAAGAGCTTCATCAATTAATTTGGGCTCAACTTGTGAAAGAAAACTTACAAACATTGATTCATTTACAGTTGACCTTCTTGTTCTCACTCTATCCAATGGATCACCAATCACTAGTTCAGGTGGGTGATCTCTGAGCCATCTGCGATCAGGTTGCAAATCTGGATGTTGTCTTCTTGATTGATCTTGCAACACTATTGTTGGAGTCTCATTAGTAGTCTGTTGAACAGGCTCTGGTCTGTCAGCTGTTTGCAACTCCTCTGTTAGACAATCAACAGACTGATTTTGAACAACTCTTGAGTTATCAGTTTGGTTGAGATCAGGTAGTAAGATGGGTACATACTCTTTTTTCCTTTCCACACTCAATTTCTGAAAATCAGTAGATATATCTTGATTAGTACTTTGGTTCTTTTCAGAAGATTGATTTGGCTCATGAAATACTACATGAATTGATTCTTCTACAAGTAAAGTCCTTTTGTTAAAAACTCTATAGGCTTTACTAACCGTAGAGTAACCTACAAAAACAGCTTCATCAGCCTTCTCTGCAAAAGCAGTGAGGTGATTTTTTCCATTATTCAAAACAAAACATTTACAACCAAATATCCTAAGATAATGAATATTAGGTTTCCTGTTGTTCCACAGTTCATAAGGTGTTTTTTGATCATGCATCTGTTCTGGGTGTAGCAGGTTGTATTTGTGGCTTCTACCCAGAATCTTTGAGGCAGTTTAGCTTCAGCTATCATTGTCCTGGTAGCTTATTTTAGAGTTCTGTTTCTCCTTTCAATAACTCCATTTTGTTGAGGGGTTCTGGCAGCAGAGTACTCATGGTTGATTCCTCTGGAGTTACAATACTCTTCAACATTAGAGTTTGTAAATTCAGTGCCCCTGTCTGATCTGATCTTCAATATTCTTAAACTCTTTTCATTCTGGATCGGTTCCATCAGATTGGTAAGATGTTCCTTGGTTTCACTTTTCTTTTTCATGAATATCACCCAAGTAAATCTTGAATAATCATCCACAACAGCTAGGCAACATTTCTTTCCACCATTGCTGATAGGATCAATAGGGCCAAACAAATCCATGTGAAGTAGCTCCAAAATTCTGGTTGAAGATTGGTGCTTCTTGCTTTTGAATGAAGATTTCACTTGTTTACCCTCTGACATGCGTCACATAGCTTGCCTTTGCTCATGACTGTCTTTGGAATTCCTTCTACCAATTCATTCTTGATTAATTTGTTGATGGTCTTGAAATTAAATGATTCATCCTTTTGTGCCATAGCCAACAGATTTCACTTGGTGTAGATGCCACCAAACAAACATTAGAATTCTTATCCACAGAATTTCAGTCGACTATATAGATGTTCCCTTGTCTTCTTAGAGATAATATCACCTTCTTGGTTCCAACTTGCTCTACATAACACTTATCTGATGAGAAAATAACAGAAAATCTTTTGTCACAAAATTGACTTATGCTTAGCAGATTGTACTTCGGGCCTTCAACATAAGAGACGTCAGATATCTCAATGTTTCCTTTGATAAGCTTTCCACACGCAACAATCTTGCCTTCTTTGCTGTCTCCAAAAGTTACTCTTGGACCATCTACGGCAGCAACATCAGTCAGTTCATGTATGTCACCACACATGTGCCTCAAACATCCACTGTCCAAGTACCATTTCTTCTCTACTTTACTCCTAGTCCTAATCCTAACCCACAAAACAAAAAAAATTGTTTTAGGTACCCTTTATTGAGAGGGTCCTGGCGGATTAGTATCACCTTTGACAACCCAAGATTTGGAAACCTTAGGCTTCTTAGGTTCAGTAGAGTTTGGTGGTGATTTCTTTACCCTTGAATCATCATAATTTTCAGTATGCATGTGTTCATGATAATTATTATGATGAGAGTAATGCTCATTAGCAGGGTACGGTGCATGATAAGCAGGATAAGCATGCATCGGATGATGAGCAGGATATGCAGCATAGTAAGGTGGATAATGAGGTGCAGCATAATATGATGAATAAGCAGGTTGCACATAATAAGACTCATTTCCATACCAAGCATTATCATTTCTATGATTTATTTGCTTCTTAGGTTTAGTTCTTACTTGCTCATAAATAGACGACTTAGACTTGTTACTAGTCTGATTGTTTTTGCTCTTATCAGCAGACTTCTTGGGATTATTCTGCTGTTTGGCTTTACTAGTATGTTTTTCAATTTTAGGCTCCTTGCCCTTTTTAGCCTTTGGAGATTTCTTCTCCTTTTTCTCTTTTTCTAGTGAAGTGGGTTTAGTTGTCTGAACATATAAGATAACCTTACTATTATCAGTAGATATGAATTTTTCAGTGTGGTTCAGTTCTAACCTGTCTATTACTAAAGGTAGTTTCTGTTCACAAGTAGTGTTCACTGATGCAACAGACGAATTATCATGAGTGGATATTATCTTTTCAAGTTCCATGATTTTTCCTTTGTAAACTTCACATTCTGCTTTCAGAGATTCAGTAGAGAATTTTGCTTTTTCAGCACAATCATCTCTTCCTTAAGCTTTGCAAATGCATCAACAACGTTTGTGTTGTTTTTCATCATTTGTTCAAATGAACAAAATAACTCACTTTCATTTTCAGAGAGAGTTACCTCATTGTCAGAATCCTCTGATTCTTTGGCCATGAGACAGAGCAATGCCGGTGTCTCTTCTTCAGCAGAGTCATCTTCTGATGTCTCCGAATCTGAATCAGACGAGTAGATGGCTGCTATCTTTTCAGCTTCAACCAACATTACTTTGCTCTTTTGATGTCTCCTCTCTTTCCTTACTTTTTTTCTTCCTCTGTAAATCAGCTTTTGGATATGGACAGTCCTTGATGAAGTGTCCCAATTTTCTGCAGTTATAGCACATTAGTTTGGATTTGTAATCATCATTACTTTCATGAGAATAAGAGGTAGGGTTAGAAGTAGAAGCATTGTTGTATTTGTTCTTCATTTTTCTTTTGTAGAACTTCTTGAATCCATTCAGTAACAACACAACGTCTCCAGCAGTATACTCCTTTTTATTGAGTGTCAAGGTCTCATCAGATGAGTCCATCTCTTTCGTTCGGCCTGCTAATCTTTTTGATATTTCTGCAGCAACTAAGGCAGCAGTGGGATTGGAAGTTGATGTCTCTTCTATTCCCATTCTAGGCAGTTTATACTCATATGCTTTGAGTACAGAAAACAGCTCCGTCAGAGAGATCTTCTCCCTTGATTCTTCCATGGCTGTGATCTTCATGTTGAACTTGGGAGGTAGAACCTTTAGAACTTTAACTATGATCTAGATCAGTAAAGGTCTTTCCCAATTTTAACACGTCATTTAGCGTCCTTGTAAACCTTGAGTCCATTTGGTCAATGGTTTCTCTAGACTTCATTTTGAAGTTTTCCAACTTCTCAAGGGCTATGCTTAAGTTATGTTCTTTGATTGCATCATTCCCTTCGCTCATATCACGAACTTTATCCCACATCTCTTTTGCAGTTTTGCAGTGTTTGACTTTGTCAAACCTGTCATTATCGAGGGCCCTTGTCATGATGAATATGCCAACCTTGTCAAGATTGCTCAGCTTGATTTCTTCAGCTGACATCTCTTCGGGTTCTTTGTCAACAACCACATCCTGGTCATTAACTTTGATTATTTTGGTGATTCTGATAGGACCTTTGGTTATGCATCTATACATATTGTCATTGTAAGCAGCAAGGAAATTTTCCATGCAAATTTTCCAGTCCTCAAAACTCATCCCGCCAATGTGGGGTACATGGCTAATACAATCCATTTTCAAAATATTTTATTTTTCAAAAATATGCTCTTTTGAAAACTTTTTGAAAAACACACTCTGGATCAAGCTCGTTGATCAGTCAGATGATTCAGTTGAACCACCTGCTCTGAGACCACTTGTTGGTCCCAAGTGGTCAGTTGAGGTCTAGAGGGGGGGGGGGGTGTGAATAGACCTCTTTAGTTTTTCAAATTTCTCCAACTTTTCTTATCAGCAGAGTAAGCTGATCGAACTGGTGAGACTACTTTGTTGATTGCGCACTTAGCTTAAACATCGAAGTTGACCACTCGTCTGATTTACTTATCTGTTTCAATTTAAATCAGAGTTTGAAACTTGTATGCATCTGATTTGTCAAGTATTTTTCAAACAAGTTATTTTCTTACTTAAAGATTTTCATCCACAGTTTTAAACTCCTTTTAAAATCTTTTAGTTTGTTCAAAGTGTTTGTATGCTTTTGAAATATGCAAGTAATCAAACACAAAGAATTTTTATAGTGGTTATATAGACAAGAATGTCTTTTAGTCCACTCTTCCAAATCACGAAGACTTTGGGTTATACTAGAAACACTAAGTAACCTAGTACACTCTTCTTGCGCTTTTACAACAAATGATAAAGCCACAAGTTCGCTATAGGAGATCACAAAGAAAACCTATACTATGAAGTTATATCACTCACACAGATGAATATACACTTCGCACAACACTCAATGTTTACAGAAATCACTCAGATTTAGTTTTTGGTTTGTTTCTTCAACTCGGCTTTGTCAACTGATGACTCGGCCGATGGTGATCTGTTTATGAGTTGTTTAGACTTAGAAAATTTGCTTGCTTGAATTCTCTCTCAATTGTGTTGTTGTCTGTAACTCTTGAATTCAGATCTATTTATACTCATGAGTTTGAATTTCTGTCCGTTGAAGTAAGATAGATTTTCAGATCTTCCTCGAGCAGTGGTCCTTGTCTCAGAACGACTTTTGCAACTATTCACTGTACAGTTCTGCTGTACTTTCTGCCATGTCGCATTAAATGCACCTTGCTGATCCGAGGTTTCTCTTCAATCATTTGTCTTTAATATCCTCTTCTTACAGCATTTATTACACCAAGTGCATTTAATACCGTTGTAATAACTTCCTGATCACTTCCACTCTGTTGATCGAATCCACTCTACTGATGAACACTCTGCTGATTCAAATCGAACTCATCTGATTTGGTTCTGCTGAAATCCACCAGTCTAATTCCGTACTCAGCATCAGATCGGTAGTCTTCTGGACCAAAATTCAACCCTTCTGATTTTAATTGTCTTCTCAGATTGAATTTTCAGAGGCTTTCTAAGCTTCCATTACTTAGCTGATGACTTTTGGAAATCATAAAAACGTCCCTTCACTTCTTCATCTTCATCCAACAGAAACGCTAAGCAAATCAGACGAGTGGTCTAACTTACGCTGAATAAGCTAAGTGCTAAATCAGCTGATTAGTCTCATACAAATGATAAGCTTACTCTGCTTATAAGTTAGAGAATTTTTTTAAAGTTACAGAGATCTATTCCCCCCCCCCCCTCTCTAGACCTCATCTGATCACTTGGGATCAACAAGTGGTATCAGAGCGGGTGGATCATTTGGATCATCTGTATATCAACGAGCTTGATCTAAGGTGTATTTTTCAAACGTTTTAAAAAATGATGAGAGTAAGGTGGATAATGAGGTGCAGCATAATAAGACTCATTTCCATACCAATCATCATTATTATAATTTCTTTGCTTCTTTGGTGAACTCTTTACTTGCTCTTTAACAGACGACTTAGTTTTACTAGTCTGATTGGTTTTACTCTTATCATCAGACTTCTTAGGACTACTCTGCTGTTTGGTTTTACCAGTCTGTTTTTCTATTTCAGGCTTTTTACCCTTTTTAGCCTTTGGAGATTTCTTCTCATTTTTCTCTATTTCAAGTGTAGTAGATTTAGTCTGAACATACAAGACAACATTACTGTTATCAGCAGATATAAATTTCTCAGTTCGGTTCAGTTCTAAATTCTCTTTTACTAAAGGTGTTCAATGTTCAATAGATGTGCTTATTGATGCAACAGACGACTTATCATGAGCAGATATGATCTTTTCTAATTCCATGATTTTTCCTTTCTAAACTTCACATTCTGCTTTCAAAGATTCATACTCATGCGAAAGCTTTTTAAACTTAGCTGATTCTTGCGATTTTTCAACGTTAAGTTTCAGTTCAAAATTTTGCTTTTTCAGCACATTCATCTCTTCCTTAAGCTTTTCAAATTCATTAACAACGTTTGTGTTGTTTTTCATCATTTTCTCAAATGAACTAAATAGCTCATTTTCATTTTCAGTGAGAGTTACCTCATTGTCAGAATCCTCTGATTCTTTGGTCATGAGAGAGAGCAGTGCGGATGTCTCTTCTTCAGCAGAGTCATCATCTGATGTCCCCGATTCTGAGTTAGACGAGTAGATGGCTGCCATCTTTTCAGCTTCAGCCAACAATACTTTGCTCTTCTGATGTCTCCTCTCTTTTCTAGCTTTCTTTTCCTCCTCAGTATACTTTTCAGCTTTGGGATATGGGCAGTCCTTAATGATGTGTCCCAATTTCCTGCAGTTATAGCACATTAGTTTGGATTTAAAGTCATCCTTACTATTATATGAAGTAGAGGTAGGGTTAGAAGTAGAAGCATTGTTATATTTGTTCTTCATTTTTCTTTTATAGAACTTTTTGAACCCATTCAGTAACAACGCAACATCGCCAGCAGTATACTCCTTTGTGTTGAGCAGCGTGGTCTCATCAGATGAGTCCACTTCTCTTATTTTTCCGGCTGATCTCCTTGATCTTTCTGCAGCAACTAGGGCAGCAGTGGGACTAGAAATTGAGCTCTCTTCTATACCCATTCTTGGCAGTTATACTCGTACGCCTTGAGTACAGAAAACAGCTCTGTCAGAGAGATCTTCCCCAGATCCCTTGATTCTTCCATTGCTGTGATCTTCACGTTGAACTTGGGTAGTAGCGCCTTTAACACTTTAACAGTGATCTCTTTGTCAGAGAAGGTCTTTTCCAACTTTAGTACATTGTTCAACGCTCTTGTGAACCTTGAATCCATCTGGTCAATGGTTTCTCCAGGCTTCATCTTGAAGTTCTCTAACTTCTCAAGGGCTATGCTCAGATTGTGTTCTTTGATGGCATCATTCCTTTCACTCATATCACGGACCTTTTCCCACATCTCTTTTGATGTCTTGCAGTGTTTGACCTTGTCAAATCTGTCATTGTCGATGTCTTTAGTCATGATGAAAATTCAAACCTATCAAGATTACTCAGCTTAATTTCTTCAGATGTCATCTCTTCAGGTTTTTTGTCAACAACCATTTCCTGGTCATTAACCTTGACTGTATTTGTAATTCTGATTGGACCTTTTGTTATGCACTGTACATATTATCATTATAAGCAGCAAGGAAAATTTCCATGCGGATTTTTCAGTCCTCAAAACTCATTCGGCCAATGTGGGGTAAATGGTTATCCATTTTTCAAAAAGTTTTTCTTTTAAAAAAGATGCTCTTTTGAAAACTTTTGAAAACCTTTGAAAAACACACTAGGATCAAGCTCATTGATCAGACAAATGATTCAAATGAACCACCTGCTCTGATACCACTTGTTGATCCCAAGTGGTCAGATGAGGTCTAGAGGGGAGGGGGGGGGGGTGTGTGAATAGACCTCTTAAAATTTTCACAAAATTTCTCTAACTTTTTCTTATCAGCAAAGTAAGCTAATCAAGATTCGTAAGACGACTAAGCTGATTGCGCACAAAGCTTAATCAGCAGAGTTGACCACTCTTCTGATAATACTTATCTGTTTTTAAGTTAAGCAGAGTTTGAATAACTTGTTTGCAGCGGATTTGTAAGTGTTTTTCACAAGTTAGTTTTCTTCACTTAAAAGATTTTGTCCCCAGTTTTTCAACTCCTTTTAAAATCTTTTATTAAGTTCGTATGTTTGAAGTTCTTTGGAAATATGCAGGTTAAATGCAGTAAACAAACACACAGAATTTTTATAGTGGTTATATGGATTGAAATCCTTTAGTCCACTCTTCCAAGTCACTTAGATCTTGGGTTATACTATAAACACACAGTTTACAATATACAATACTTGCACAATTCAACAAATGAAAAGCCACAAGTGCACAGCAAGAAATAACAAAGAAAACCTACTCTCTGAAGCTAGATCACTCACTTAGATGGATCTACACTCCTCACAACTTTCTCTTTTACAGAAATCACACAGATTTATATTTGGCTTTGTTTTCTCAACTCGGCTGTTGTCAACAAATGACTAAGCTGATGGTGATCTGTATTTGAGTTTGAGACTTAGAAGATTTTGCTTGCTTCGATTTTTCTCTCAGTTGTTGTGTTTTTCATTCTAACTCTTCAATTCAGATCTATTTATGCTTGAGGTTTGAAATCTGCTCGTTGAGAGATCGACAGGTGTTCAAATTTCTCGAGTACTGGTCCCTGTTTTCAGAACGGCTTCTGCAACTGTTCACTGTACAGTTTTGCTGTACTTTCTGTCACGTGGCATTAAATGCACCTTACTGATCCGAGGTTTATCTTCAATCACTGGACTTTAATACCCTTCTCTTACAGCATTTATTACACCGAGTGCATTTATTATCGTTGCAAAGACTTTATGATCTCTTCAACTCTGCTGATCGAATACACTAATCTGATGAACACTCTGCTGATTCAAACCGAACTCATCTGATTTGGCTCTGCTGAAATCCACCAGTCTGATTTCAAACTCAGCATCAGATCAGTAGTCTTATGGACAAAAATTCAACCCTTTTGATTTTACTTGTCTTCTCATATTGAATTTCCCAAAGGTTGCTAAGCTTTCATTACTTAGCTGATGACTTTTGAAAATCATCAAAACCTCCCTTCACTTCTAAGTCTTCATCCAACAAAGATATAACTTCATTTTCCTGAGTTGAGTTCTTTAGAATAGGATTTTCTGAGTGAATTTCTGTGAGAACTGAGTGTTCTAGTTGAGTCATGTCATTTGTTGTAAAATCTCAAGGTATACTAGGTTTACTAAGTGTTCCTAGTATAACCTAAATCTTCATAATTTAGAAGAGTGGATTAAGAGGTTTTCTGCCAGGGGTTACACACGATGAGGAATGTTTTTGGTGAAGTAATATTTAATTTCAGTCAATCCAAATGTCAACGTCAAACGATCCTCCTCAATATGTAGTCAAGCTGGTCAATCAAGCTTTTCCACTATTTTTGGGGAACTTAACCTGTAATCAGAGAAAACTACGTCAGGCTAATGCCGGTGGTGACCCGGCGATAACCCTCCGATGCTTAAGTAAGTGTCGAGATATTTGTTCGTGATCAAAGCTTAAGGTTTCCCTTTTTGTGCGTACCTTTTGGCTTACTAATGAGGGGTATTTAAAGATTTCATAACCAATCTTTTGGGTCAACTCCATCGAATACGGGTCAAATACGGTCCGGGCGTTTCGTTAACCTTTAAAGAGAAAAGATCCGAAGGTCTTTATGGATAATATACGGTTTATTTAACATGATACGTCGAGTTGGGAGCATGTAGGTGTGGCATCGACAACTCTTAGTTGCAATCGATATCAGTAATCGGTCAGTGACTGGGAATATCGACTAACGACACGTGTAATTGCGGAGGTCTTACATCAAGAGTCCCCCAAGTTCTAGAGTTCAAGCATAGGTTGAAGTCTTGAATTTTATGTTGAGGTGGTTTAAATATTTTTTGAATTTTCGTGTACTTCTGAGTATGTTGTATCAGAGCGGGCATATTCTTCCAGGGACCAAACGAAATGGAATTGGAATTTGCGTTGAAACTAGTCTTCTCGGTAACTAATAATGAAGCAGAGTATGAAGCCTTGTTGGCTGGATTGAAGATGGCATATGAAACGAGAATTCAACATATTGTAGTCTACAAAAACTCCCAATTAATTCGAGAGACAATTCAAAGGCTGTTTTAGGCAAAAGAGGACTCTATGATCAAATACCTAGAACTCGTAAGGCATCACGCGTCCAAATTTCAAAGTTTTCAATTGGAATATATAAGGAGAACGAAGAATACTCGAGCTGATGCACTTTCCAAATTCGGGAACTTAATAGAGGGAGTAACGACCAGGAAAGGGACATTGCTATATCCACCAAACCAGCTATCGAACTCATGTCGAGCCTTCAGGAGCCGAGGTACTAAACATACATGATGCAGCGAGGAACTAGAAAACAAGTCTTTTGGAGTATTTAGTCGAGGGATTGTTACCTTCATACACAAATGAGGCGAGAAGACTCAAGTATAAGGCACCTCATTATACTATGTTAAACAATGAGCTGTATCGACGCTCGATATCAGGGCCCTGCTAAAATGCGTCTTGACACCACAATCAACCTCAGTATTTAAAGATGTTCATGAGGGCTCGTTCGGAAGTCATTCAGGGGGCAAATCACTGGCCGTGAGGATTTCTCCAATGGGATATTATTGGCCGACCTTGGCTAAAGACGCTGATAATTATGCAATATGTCGCGTGAAATGTCAATATCACGCTAACATGCCCCAACAACCGGCTCAAAAAATGGAATCGATCTCAATTGCTTGGCCTTTCGATCAATGGGGCGTAGACCTTGTGGGGCCGCTTCCCACCGCACGAGGACAAAAACAATTTCTACTTGTTGGTGTAGAGTATTTTAGCAAGTGGATAGAAGTCGTTCCCTTGCAGAAAATTACGCAAACACATATAATCAACTTCTACTGGTCTATAATTTGCAGATTTGGTCTCCCAAGAACTATTATCTCGGACAACGGGGGACAATTCGTTGGAAAAAAAGGTTAAGGAATGGTGCTCGAAGCATAAAATAACACAGCGTTTTACCTCCATAGGATTCCCGCAAACGAACGGTCAAATCGAATGCACCAATAGAGAAATCGTTAGGCTATTAAAGAAGATTGACGGAGGCCAGCGGGGCATGGCTGGATGAATTGCCATGGGTATTATGGGCAAATAGGACCAAAGAAAAAATAGCGACAGGAGAGACTCCTTTCAGCTTAGTCTACGGATCCGAAGCCGTGGCTCCGGCTGAGTTAGAAGTACCAACTACCAGAGTCGAGCTTTATGGCAAGAAGGCCAACGAAGAGAGGAGAAAATACGAGGTAGATCAAACAGAGGCAAGAAAGGAAAGGGCATTGGTGAAAATTTAGGCCTACAAAACAGCGATGGCAAAGGCTTACGATAAGAACGTACATCTGAAGTTCTTTCAAGTTGGGGATTACTTCTTGAAAATAGTCGAGGTATCAAAAAACAAAGGAAAGCTCGATAGCAATTGGGAAGGGCCGTTTAAAGTAATCGAAGTCGGAAAGAAAGGGGCATACCGCCTCCTAACTATGGATGGAAAATCAGTAGACCGCACATGGAATGGAAGGAACCTTAGAAAATTCTACACTTGAATAGTATTCTTCTTAGTTCATGTAACTTCCTTTTTTGCCTTGTTTTTGTAAACTGTTTTGTAATAGTGTATCTACGGAATCATCATGAACTATACTTTTGAAGTCGGTTCTAAAATCTTAAATTTATAAGATACTCGACAACCGAAAAGGCATCGAGGAGCAAGCTATTAAAGCTATAAATTGAAGATACTCGACAGCCGAAAATGCATCAAGGAGCAAGCTATAAAAGCTATAAATAGAAGATACTCGATAGCCAAAAATACATCGAGGAGCAAGCTATAAATAGAAGATACTCGACAGCTGAAAAGGCATCGAGGAGCAAGCTATTAAAGCTATAAATAGAAGATACTCGACAACCGAAAAGGCATCTAGGAGCAAGCTATAAAAGCTATAAATAGAAGATGCTCGACATCCAAAAAGGCATCGAGGAACAAGCTTTAAAAGCTGTAAATAGAAGATGCTCGATAGCCGAAAAGGCATCGAGGAGAGAAACAAGAAAGCTAAAAAGAACACGGCCGAATAGGAATCGAAAAGAACAGTTGTAGAAACCAAAAACAGAAGAACTTCAACTTAAATATGCCACCCTATTGATTAAGGGAGTTAATATCGACATATGTATATGTTCTTTATTACGAAGATAAAATCGCCTCTAGTCGACATAAAGAAAATATCAAATCTTTATAACGAAGAGGTTACAACTGAATCCACTACTATCCAAGCACGGATATTACATATCACAGAACATACAGAGAAGACAAAGGATTGCTCGACTAAAGGTATTACATTCACAATTCAAATAAAAACTAAAATAAAATCCACGCCAGCTTCAGAACTCGAGTCAGAATCCTGGGCCATCGAAGAGTTTCAGCAGATGCATAGTTTTTACACGCTGTTATAACTGAACCATCCTCACCATGATTGAGACCTATAAATCGACAAGGTAGATGCAACGATGTTACACAAAGGCTATCGCATTAACTAATTGATGGCTCCATCATGATCAAGCACTACCCGTTTTTAGCCCAACTGACGAATGGATGCCTTCACAAATTTAGTCGCAAACAGGTGAATGCACCAATTTTCCAATCCCACCCATACCAAAAACAAAGCTCCAGTCGTTTTCTTGTTTACATCGAGACGAATTACGAAAATTACAACGAAGATGAAAAAAGAAGAGTATTACAACAGACATGTTGAAAAATTCATAAATACATTGGATGGGAATGACGCCCTATTTATGGACAAATAAAAGATGATCCAACGGTGGAGCTACACCACAATCAACGGTTCAAATAGTAGCATTTATTATGCCCAAGTTCTCAACTACTTGAAAATTAATGAGCCTGAACATATTAAATACTATTAACATTAAATGTGGAATAATACCTCAACTACCCTAACACCAATACCTATTTTGATTTAACACGTATGGTTCAATATGATTTAAAACATTATGCGCTATGTCGGTCTGAACGCTATCTCAATCAAAGATGATCTAAATTATAGTCAGAATTGGATATGCCATATTGAGAAGAAAAAAAATCAGCTCGAAGGAAAGAGTCAACGAAATTCATTAAATCGAAATGAAAATAAAAGAATAAAAGTCACCATCGACAGGCCGGGCACAAATCGATGACTAGCAAAGCTGTTACAAAAAAAAAAGGAGAAACAAAGGACTAATCAGAATAGCTCGACTAACAAAAAATCACAATGTATATTGAGAAAAAGGCCCATTTCGACCTTCATCGTAAAGATCGTCGGCAGATAGAATTGCCCGATCAGACGAAGACTTTTTGGCAGCCTTTTTTCGTTGTTCCTCGGCCTCGCGAGTAAACTTCTCTGCTTGGACCCCTAGCATAAAACCAAATTCATGTTCCTCGGGGTCCCCTGCTTCGACTTCTTCCTCCTCGGCAATAGGCTGACCCTCCTAATCTAAATAAGGGTTCAAAATCTGTTCGTTAAAATTCTCGTTCAGAAAACCCTTTGCCCGACACTGTTTCCATTCTTTATCGAAAAATTTACTGAATTCTCCGCCAGATTGCCGATCAACTATGTATACACTGGGCTGTTGAAAAACTCGAGTGCAATGGCCTTGCGTTGTTCGGAGCAAGGGCCTCTCGTTGACCCCTCTCATAGCTTTCGGCAGCCTTATGAGCCAATTGAGCATCATAACTTTCCTTCAGCAAAGAAAGCTCAGCCTCTTGAGTTGTGATCATCTCATCCCGTTTCGAGAGCTCGCCCTCCAAATACTCCAACCTGTTCTTGGCTTTCGACAACTTCTTGATAGTCCCCTTCAACTTTTTTTCCTTGTCTTTAAGGGTGGACTTATCCGCCCTCTTTCGAGCCATCTCTGCTTTGTAGGCCGTTTGAAACAACACTTGGTTCAACTGAGAAAAGTATAACAAGGTCAAATGACGTCGAAATATAGAAAATAGAAACCAGAACTTAAGAAAGCTTACCCTGATAGCCATATTGGATCCCATTTTGAGAACGTCCATCAAATCTGTCGACCCCATAGTGGCTTGATGAACGACATAAATGGTTGACCTAAATACGTCCCAAGAGTCTTCACCAATGGCAGAATTCAACATCGAGGTCTGTGGAGCAAGACCTCCACTGCGATGTTTCATAGCTTCAAGGACGGTATCGAGACCTTCTTTCCCTACAATATCATTACCAACAGGGGGAGCACTTTTCTCAGAGGTAGCGGTCCTCGGCTCAGAAATTGACCTTGGCCTTTTTTGTGACTGTCCCTTGCGATGCTCAGCAGAACCACCCGCGGACTTGGAAGTATCGGCTCGTGGATCAGGGATTTTGGCAGATCTCTTGGCCTCAGTTTGAGCTACCATTATCGATCAAAATTCTCTTGACATTGAAGTCAGAAATCTTAAGGGAGACTACCATAGGAAAATCAGGGTTGTCTTCATTGATGTCCAAATTCAAGTTTCTTGGAACTTCGCTTTCATCAAAATTGATTATCTGTTTTTTAGAACTTTTGTTTTCGAGGGCCCATACTTCCTTAGGGATCATTACTCCATTTTCTATTGATCGAGCTGTTCTTCGCCTTGCATTGCGACTATCTCCTCCAGCTGGACCACCAGAGATCACATGTATGGTACCATTTACATGATCGTTGTCCGTATCATCTCTACGAGGTGCATTATTAATTGGAGATCGCCTGGAGGGACTTCTATGTCCATTTCTCCTTCTGGGACTACGTGTCCTCTGTCTTCTTTGATCCGTTCTTTCCACGAATTCACTTAATTATGATCTCTTGCTTCAGATGATAACAATCCTCGGTCCTATGACCGTGAGCCCGATGATATCTACAATATAGATTGTAGTTTTTGGCACCAGGCTTAGCTTGTGTAATCCTTTTTGCCGGAGGAATCCAGTTATTCCTCTCAAGTATGACCAATATATCTTCTCTGGGAGTATTTAATTTGGTATACTCCACGTAATCAATTCGGTCTCTAATATTTATGTCTGGAGTTCGGGGTCTGAGGTAGACATTAGGTCTTTTCTCAGGGTAGAAAGACATTTCCTTTTCTGAAGGACCGATCATAGTCGGATATTTTTGGGACCGGAGCTTTATCTGGTTTTTTTAATCCCGAAGTAGAAGTCTTGTTCTTGTTTTTATCTTTAAACGAGTTCATCTCTTCCTGTGTCATATACATGGAAGCCAATGTCATGATTTCTGCGAAAGTCCGAGGTTGCTTCCGACTTAGAGCATTACCAAATTGCATGTTTTTAGTAAGGTCGAATAAGATCGATATTATATAGTCGATATCTGGAAAATCGATCTTTAGTAACTCAACATTGAATCTTGCCAGCCAGCTTCTTAAAGATTCTCCTTCCTGTTGGGTAATCGTCCCTAGATAACTCATTGGGAGTTTTTGTCTTTTCTGACTAGCAAATTGTTGCTCTAGTTTGTTACATAGCTCCCTGAAGCTGAATATCGAGTTAGGAGGTTGTTTTTCGAACCAATCTAACATCAAACCTTCGGACGTTGTGACCATCAATTTCGCCGTGTATTCGGCTGAGTGCGCATATAAATTCATGATATTGGTAAAACTGAATATATTATCACATGGATCACCCGTTCCGTCATAACGGGGGAGCCGACTAGGTAATTGACCTGACGCGTGCGCTTCTTTGATTTCCACACAGAAGGGTAAACAGGTCGCGATGCTATCTTGCACATCTCTCGAGCGGGGCCAGGGCTGCCTTGCTGCTAACAGCCTTTGTTCCACTCGTTCCTCCACCATCCTCTCGATATCTCTCTCCGAGAATCTTCTTGTAGTTCGACGGTCAGTGATTGGAGGTATCAAATCATCATTAATTGGAATAACGGTTCTTTCTTTAGATTGAGGTGGTTCAGGACGAGCATCGACTCTTGCAGGATTTTTCCTTCGACCGCCTAGGAAGTTATTATTAGCTGGTCTTCCATTGTTGGCTGGTGGAGAAATTTGAGACCGCTGATCAGCGTCTGGGCTATCTGCTTGATCAGAAATTCGATCCGGTCCCCCCCGAGGCACCCTGCTGTTATTGGGCCCTCTTGGGGGTGGGACCGCAGCTGCCATTGGACCAGCAGACAGGCGCTTGCAGAATTTGAGCGCATAGCGAGCTAATAAGTTGAGCGATATGTTTTAACTTTTCCTGCTCAGCTGATAGGGGTGGGGGAATGGATCGGGCAGGTGAGTTCAGTGGCCTACTCCGATTAGGGATTTGTTGCCCTTGAGTGTTTTGTCTGTCTGATGTATTCCCCGTGATACGAGTCTCGATATGATTGGATTCCTGCCTTCCGACAGGAAGCTGCTGATTATCGCCGCTATTTCTCTAATAATTTTCATGCAAATCCTCAATTGTGCGTGGAGATTGAGAAGTCGTACTTTTTCCAGCATTGCGCGTACTTTTCCTTGGATTGACCATACTTCGTTCGGGCAATTAACCTGCCCCTCGGTGGGCGCGAACTGATTTTACCGAATTTAGTTCGTGGTAATATCAATAATATAATCAAATAAACAACAATATTAGGGCTTGGTTAAAGTATTCTGGATGATGCAAAAAAGGTAAAATAATGCTATGTAATTAAAAGAACACAGTAGAATTGGAGCGAGATAAATATCTTTATTATCAATGGAGGATTTCAGAAACCTCTATTACAATGAAGGATTTCCTATTTATAACACTGTAAACCTAGCCCTAGTAGTATCCTAACACAAGTAGGAGACGTGCATGGCCCATGAAATATTCGGAGACTTTGCTAGGTCGATAAGATTCGTATAAACAGGTCGGAATGATCTTTGACCTTCCGAGGAGCCTTGACTTGTTGAGCGGGTTGGGTTGATCTGAACAAGTTCGAAGAGTCCGACCCAGGCTTACGTGTAAATTAGCCCCCATCACATTGAAGATTTCATCTTTTAATCAGGAGTACCGCTAATCTTACACGTTCTCCCTGAGTTCAAGAATCTATCAGTCAACAAGTCTGTTGAGAGTCAGTCTTCTTGAAGAATAATACTTGTTGCTATCAGATTAGTCAGCTGATGAACCCAGTCTTCTGATAGATTCCCCCTCAGCTTATGAATCCAAATTTAACAAGCCTAGTTCCACTTTTAGAGTAGAAAATCTTGCATCACTCAATGGTTTAGTGAAAATGTCAACGATCTGATTATATGTATGAACATATTCAATAATGACATTTCCTTTTTCAACATGGTCTCTTATATGAAGTGATGTTTGATCTCAATATGCTTAGTCCTGGAATGACTCGTAGTATTCTGAGTAAGTGAGATTGCACTTGTACTGTCACAGTAGATAGGGATTCCACTGATTTTGAGATTGTAATCTTCTAGTTGATGTTTCAACCAAAGTATCTGTGCACAACATGCTCCAGCAGTAATGTATTCAACTTCAGCAGTAGATATGGATACTGAAGTCTATTTCTTACTCATCCATGAGATCAGACGACTGCCTAAAAATTGACATGTACCTGTAGTACTCTTCCTATCAATTTTGCAGCCAGCAAGGTCAGAATCTGAATATCCAATAAGTTCAAATCCTGATTCCCTTGGATACCACAATCCCAATTCTTGAGTACCTTTGAGATACCTTAATATCCTTTTGGCAGCTAAGAGATGAGATTCCTTAGGATTTTATTGAAATCTCGCACAAACCCCAACAGAGTACATAATGTCAGGTCTGCTAGCTGTTAGATATAACAGTGACCCTATTATGCCTCTATATTTGGTGATGTCCACTGATTTTCCATCTTCATCCTTGTCAAGGCGAAGTCCAGTAGACATTGGAATAGCAACAAATGAGCTAGTTTCCATACCAAATTTCTTGAACAGATTTTTGTGTACTTTGCATGATTAATAAATATGCCATCAGGCATCTGTTTCACTTGTAATCCAAGAAAGTACTTAAGTTCTCCCATCATGCTCATTTCAAACTTATTCTGCATCAGCTTAGAGAACTTTTCACACATCTGTTGGTTAGTTGAACCAAAATTAATATCGTCCACATATATTTGAACTAACAATATATGATTATCCCATTCAATAGTGAACAAGGTCTTGTCTACTTTACCTTTGCGAAATCCTTTAATTAAAAGAAAATCAGATAAGGTATCACACCATGCTCTTGGTGCTTGCTTAAGTCCATAGAGAATTTTCTTCAGACGATACACTATGTCTCCTTGTTGATAGACTTCAAAACCTGGAGGTAGTTCAACATAAACTTCTTTTTGCAATTCTCCATTGAGAAAAGCCGATTTCACATTCATCTGATAGACAGTGAAGTTCTTGTCAGCAGCACAGGCTAAGAATAATCTGATTGCTTCAAGCCTTGCAACTGGTGCAAATGTCTCATCAAAATCGATGCCTTCTTCTTGGCAGTAACCTTTGGCAACTAGTCTTGCTTTATTTCTGGTAACAATACCATCTTCATTCATTTTGTTCCTGAATACCCACTTAGTGCCAATGACTCTTTGATGAGTAGGTCTGGGTACTAAGTACCAAACCTCATTTCTTTCAAATTGATTTAACTCTTCTTGCATTGCTTCAATCCAGTGAGAATCATTAAGAGCTTCATCAATTAATTTGGGCTCAATTTGTGAAAGAAAACTTACAAACATTGATTCATTTGCAGTTGACCTTCTTGTTCTCACTCTATCCAGTGGATCACCAATCACAAGTTCAGGTGGGTGATCTCCGAGCCTTCTGAGATCAGGTTGCAAATCTGGATGTTGTCCTCTTAATTGAACTTGCAACACTACTGTTGGAGTCTCAGTAGTAATCTGTTGAACAAACTCTGGTCTGTCAGCTGTTTGCAACTCCTCTGTTAGACAATCAGTAGACTGATTTTGAACAGCACTTGAGTTATCAGCTTGGTTGAGATGAGGTAGTAAGATGGGTACATGTTCTTTTTTTCTTTCCACATTCAATTTATGAAAATCAGTAGACATATCTGAATTAGTACTTTGATTCTTTTCAGAAGATTGATCATGCATCTGTTCTGGGTGTAACATGATGTATTTGTGGCTTCTGCCCAGAATCTTTGAGGCAGTTTTGCTTCAGCTATCATAGTCATGCTAGTTTCTTTTAGAGTTATGTTTCTCCTTTCAGTAACTCCATTTTGTTGAGGGGTTCTGGCAGCATAGTACTCATGGTTGATTCCTCTGGAGTTACAATACTCTTCAACAGTAGAGTTTGTAAATTCAGTGCCCTTGTCTGATATGATCTTCAATATTCTTAGACTCTTTTCATTATGGATCAGTTTCATCAGATTTGTAAGATGTTCCTTGGTTTCACTTTTCTTTTTCATGAATATCACCCAAGTAAATCTTGAATAATCATCCACAACAGCTAGGCAGCATTTCTTTCCACCATTGTTGATAGGATGAATAGGTCCAAACAAGTCCATATGAAGTAGCTCCAAAATTCTAGTTGAAGATTGGTGCTTCTTGCTTTTGAATATTGATTTAACTTGTTTACCCTTCTGATATGCGTCACACAGCTTGTCTTTGCTCAAGACTGTCTTTGGAATTCCTTCTACCAAATTATTCTTGATTAATCTGTTGATGGTCTTGAAATTCAAATGATTCATCCTTTTGTGCCATAGCCAACTGATTTCAGTTGGTGTAGAGTCCACCAAACAAACATTAGAATTCTTATCCACTGAATTCAAATAAACTATATAGATGTTTCCTTGCCTTCTTCCAGATAATATCACCTTCTTGGTTCCAACTTGTTCTACATAGCACTTATCTGTTGAGAAGATAACATAAAATCCTTTGTCACAAAATTGACTTATGCTCAGCAGATCATACTCTAGGCTTTTAACATATGAGACGTCATATATCTCAATGTTTCCTTTGATAAGCTTTCTACACGCAACAATCTTGCCTTCTTTGTTGTCTCCAAAAGTAACATTTGGACCATCTACAACAGCAGCATCAGTCAGTTCATGTATATCACCACACATGTGCCTCGAACATCCACTGTCCAAGTACCATTTCTTTTCTACTTTACTCCTACTCCTAATCCTAACCTACAAAACAAAACAAAAGTGTTTTAGGTACCCTTTATTGAGAGGGTCCTGGCGGATTAGTATCACCTTTGACAACCCAAGATTTGGAAACCTTAGGCTTCTTAGGTTTAATGGAGTTTGGTGGTGATTTCTTTACTCTTGAATCATCATAAGTTTCAGTATGCATATGTTCATGATAATTATTATGATGAGAGTAATCCTCATAAGCAGGATATGGTGCATGATAAGCAGGATAAGCATGCATCGGATGATGAGCAGGATAAGCAGCATAGTAAGGTGGATAATGAGGTGTAGCATAATATGATGAATAAGCAGGTTGCACATAATAAGACTCATTTCCATACCAAGCATCATCATTTATATAATTTCTTTGCTTCTTTGGTTTAGTTCTTACTTGCTCTTTAATAGACGACTTAGACTTATTTGTCTGATTATTTTTGCTCTTATCAGCAGACTTCTTAGGACTACTCTGCTGTTTAGCTTTACTAGTCTGTTTTTCAACTTTAGGCTCTTTACCCTTTTTAGCCTTTGGAGATGATGAGGGATATTTCGTAGCTCCCAAGATAAGAAATATTCCTCGTCCAAAATCCGACATCCAACTCCAAAATCCGACCTCAAGCTCCAAAATCCGACCTCCAGCTCCAAAATCCGACCTCAAGCTCCAAAATCCGACCTCCAGCTCCAAAATCCGACCTCAAGCTCAAAAATCCGACCTCCAGCTCTAAAATCCGACCTCCAGCTCCAAAATCCGACCTCAAGCTCCAAAATCCGACCTCCAGCTCCAAAATCCGACCTCAAGCTCAAAAATCCGACCTCCAGCTGTTCTCCGAGCAGCAGGCATTCGAGCTATCATTTGGGCCTGACAAGGGGCCAGGCCTTTGGGCCAGGATTTATTCACATACAGGCGGATCACCTAGTCCAACACCACACCTATATATACCCAATGCATTAATGACTTAAAGGAGGCCGATGAATACACACCCTCAACTCGGACCAAGCAGCTCGGCCTAACACATTATCTCCATTCCGCATGGACTAGCTGTTAGGTCTCATATTTGTAATTCTTTTTGTAGTTACGGCATCCAATAATGCTCGGACAGACCCTGTAAACTTTACATTTGAGATCGGAATTTATATACACGTCGGATTTTTCCCTTCTCATATTATTGTTCTTGCTCAAATTACTTGCTTACGAATTTCGGTAAGATCAATTGGCGCCCACCGTGGGGCCTGGTCGAGCGTTAGATCGAAATATGCCTGCTACACGGAGATATGCCTGCCAAATGAAGAAGAGCAACTCGAGTTGCTGCTCAAAATTTGAGGTGCAGCAGCTTGAATTGCTGCTCGGAATTTGAAAAAGAGCTGCTCGAAATTGAAGAAGAGAGCAAGAGTGAAAGCTGTTATGACTCTTGGCTTGAAATTGCAGCTCGGAATTCCTGCTCGGAATTTGAAAAAGAGCTGCTCGAAATTGAAGGAAAGAGCAAGAGTGAAAGCTGTTGTTATGACTCTTGGCTCGAAATTGCAATTGCTGCTCGGAATTGCAGCTCGAAATTGAAGAAAAGAGCTGATGAGTGAAAACCGTTGTTATGACTCACTGCTCGAATTTTCTGCTCGAAATTGCAATTGCTGCTCGGAATTGCAGCTCGAAATTGAAGAAAAGAGCAAGACGCTCTATAAAAAGTCTATAAAAAGAGCAAGACGCTCTATAAAAAGTCTATAAAAAGAGCAAGACGCTCTATAAAAAGTCTATAAAAAGAGCAAGACGCTCTATAAAAAGTCTATAAAAAGAGCAAGATGCTCTATAAAAAAAAAGAGAGAGAGCTGCTCGAAATTGAAGGAAAGAGCAAGAGTGAAAGCTGTTATGACTCTTGGCTCGAAATTGCAGCTCGGAAAAGAGCTCGGAATTTGAACAGAGCTGCTCGAAATTGAAGAAAAGAGCTGATGAGTGAAAACCGTTGTTATGACTCACTGCTCGAATTTTTTGCTCGAAATTGCAATTGCTGCTCGGAATTGCAGCTCGAAATTGAAGAAAAGAGCAAGACGCTCTATAAAAAAGTCTATAAAAAGAGCAAGACGCTCTATAAAAAGTCTATAAAAAGAGCAAGACGCTCTATAAAAAGTCTATAAAAAAGAGCAAAATGTCTCGACTAAGGGTGAAAGCCGTTGCTACGAACCTTAGATCGGAAAAAGACTTGTGTGAAAAATCAAATTGTCTCGACCAAGAGTGAATGCTGTTGCTATGACTCTAGGCTCGAAAAAGATTTAATGAAAAATTTGAGAAACCATTTATTTGGTATAAACTCAGTGCTCGAAAATATCTAAGAGTAAGGCTAATATCTGTGATATAATTCTTTGCTAAGACTTTCCAGTTTGAAAGCAACAGATTTTATTAAGCGTCTCTCAACGATATATACTCTTTTTCCCTTCGCTCGGTTTTTATCCCCCCTGGGTTTTTCCGAGTAAGGTTTTTAACGAGGTATATATGACGCATCAAGATTTCGAGGTCGATCAGCAACTCAACACAATTATTGCTTCTCAAAGCTTCAGCTACACTTACACGTTCGAAGGCTTATCTCGTTTATTATTACTACCCACTATTAAAAGCGGTTCGGCATTTTGGGGGCTTCTAAGATGCGCACTCTTTTTCCCTAGCTCGGTTTTTATCCCATTGGGTTTTTCCGGACTAGGTTTTTAATGAGGCGTATCCGAAGCATCAAATAGTTGAAGGCAGCCATTCACCTAGAAGGCAGTATCTACTTCTCGGAGCTTCAGCTGCACTTGCGCTCGAGAAGTGGGGGGTATTGATGAGGGATATTTCGTAGCTCCCAAGATAAGAAATATTCCTCGTCCAAAATCCGACATCCAACTCCAAAATCCGACCTCAAGCTCCAAAATCCGACCTCCAGCTCCAAAATCCGACCTCAAGCTCCAAAATCCGACCTCCAGCTCCAAAATCCGACCTCAAGCTCAAAAATCCGACCTCCAGCTCTAAAATCCGACCTCCAGCTCCAAAATCCGACCTCAAGCTCCAAAATCCGACCTCCAGCTCCAAAATCCGACCTCCAGCTCCAAAATCCGACCTCAAGCTCAAAAATCCGACCTCCAGCTGTTCTCCGAGCAGCAGGCATTCGAGCTATCATTTGGGCCTGACAAGGGGCCAGGCCTTTGGGCCAGGATTTATTCACATACAGGCGGATCACCTAGTCCAACACCACACCTATATATACCCAATGCATTAATGACTTAAAGGAGGCCGATGAATACACACCCTCAACTCGGACCAAGCAGCTCGGCCTAACACATTATCTCCATTCCGCATGGACTAGCTGTTAGGTCTCATATTTGTAATTCTTTTTGTAGTTACGGCATCCAATAATGCTCGGACAGACCCTGTAAACTTTACATTTGAGATCGGAATTTATATACACGTCGGATTTTTCCCTTCTCATATTATTGTTCTTGCTCAAATTACTTGCTTACGAATTTCGGTAAGATCAGGAGATTTCTTCTCTTTTTTCTCTATTTCTAGTGAAGTAGATTTAGCAGTCTGAACATACAAGATAACATTGCTGTTATCAGCAGATATGAATTTTTCAGTTCGGTTCAGATCTAAACTTTCCTTTACTAAAGGTGTTCTCTGTTTATTTGATGTGTTTACTGATGCAACGGACGACTTATCATGAGTAGATATGATCTTTTCAAGTTCCATGATTTTTCCTATGTAAACTTCACATTCTGCTTTCAGAGATTCATTCTCATGCGCAAGATTTTTAAACACAGCTGATTCTTGCGGTTTTTCACCGTTAAGTTTCAGTAGATAATTATGCTTTTTCAGCACATTCATCTCTTCATTAAGCTTTGCAAATTCATTAACAACGTTTGTGTTGTTTTTCATCATTTGCTCAAATGAACTAAATAGCTCATTTTCATTTTCAGAGAGAGTTACCTTATTGTCAGAATCCTCTGATTCTTTGGCCATGAGTCAGAGCAGTGCAGGTGTCTCTTCCAGCAGAGTCATCTTCTGATGTCCCTGATTCTGAGTTAGACGAATAGATGGCTGCTATCTTTTCAGCTTCAGCCAACAATGCTTTGCTCTTCTGGTGTCTCATCTCTTTTCTAGCTTTCTTTCCTTCCTCCGTATACTTCTCAGCTTTAGGATATGGGCAGTCCTTAATGAAGTGTCCCAATTTCCTGCAATTATAGCACATTAGTTTGGATTTAAAATCATCATTACTGTTATATGAAGTAGAGGTAGGGTTAGAAGTAGAAGCATTGTTGTATTTGTTCTTCATTTTTCTTTTGTAGAACTTTTTCAACCCATTCAGCAACAACGCAACGTCGCCAGCAGTGTACTCCTTTTTATTGAGCAGCATGGTCTCATCAGATGAGTCCATTTCTTTTGTCTTTCAGGCTGATCTTCTTGGTCTTTCTGCAGCAACTAGGGCAGCAGTGGGGTTTGAAGTTGAGGTCTCTTCTATTCCCATTATTGGCAGTTTATACTCATACGCCTTGAGTACCGAAAACAGCTCTGTAAGAGAGATATTTCCCAGATCCCTTGATTCTTCCATTGATGTGATCTTTATGTTGAACTTGGGAGGTAGCGCCTTTAAAACTTTGACAGTGATCTATTTATCAGAAAAGGTCTTTCCCAACTTTAACACATCATTCAACGTCCTCGTAAACCTTGTATCCATTTGGTCAATGGTTTCTCCAGACTTCATCTTGAAGTTTTCCAACATCTTAAGGGCTATGCTCAGGTTGTGTTCTTTGATGGCATCATTCCCTTCACTCATATCACGAACCTTGTCCCACATCTCTTTTGATGTTTTGCAGTGTTTGACTTTGTCAAATCTGTCATTATCCAGGGCTTTAGTCATGATGAAAATTCTGACTTTGTCAAGATTATTCAGCTTTATTTCTTTAGCTGTCATCTCTTCAATGTCTTCTTCAACAACCACATCTTGGTCATTGACTTTGATTGTCTTGTTGATTTTGATTGGACCTTTTGTTATGCATCTGTACATGTTATCATTATAAGCAGCAAGGAAAGTTTCCATACGAATTTTCCAATCCTCAAAACTCATTCCGCCATTGTGGGGTACATGGCTGATACAATCCATTTTTCAAATGGTTTTATTTTTCAAAAAAAATGCTCTTTTGAAAACTTTTGAAAAAACGCACTAGGATCAAGCTCGTTGATCAGGCAAATGATTCAAATGAACCACCTGCTCTGATACCACTTGTTGGTCCCAAGTGGTCAGATGAGGTCTAGAGGGGGGGTGGGGGGTTGAATAGACCTCTGAAAACTTTCGAAAATTTCTCTAACTTTTCTTATCAGCAGAATAAGCTGATCAAGAACTCGTGAGACTACTTCACTAACTGCACACTTAGCTTAATCAGTAGAGTTGACCACTAGTCTAATTTAACTTATCTGATTCAAATATAATCAGAGTTTGAAATACTTGTTTGCAACGGATATATCAAGTGTTTTTCAACAAATTGTTTTCTTACTTAAAAGATTTTAACCCCAGTTTTTAAACTCCTTTTTAAAATCCTTTGTTTAGTTCGTATGTTTGAAGTTCTTTGAAAATATGCAAGTAAAATACACTAGACAAACACACATAATTTTTATAGTGGTTATATAGACAAGAATGTCTTTTAGTCCACTCTTCCAAGTCACTTAGATCTTGGGTTATACTATAATCACTAAGTTTACAGTATACTCTGCTTGCGCAATTCAACAAATTAAAAGCCACAAGTTCGTGGTAAGAAGTCACAAAGAAATCCTACTCTCTGAAGCTAGATCACTCACTTAGATGGATCTACACTTTTCACAACGTTCTCTATTATAGAAATCACACAGATTTATATTTTGGCTTTGTTTCCTCAACTCGGCTTTGTCACAGATGACTAAGCTGATGGTGATCTATACTTGAGTTTTTGAGACTTAGAAAATATTTCTTGCTTTGATTCTCTCTCAGTTGTTGTGATTTTGCTTCTTGTCTCTAACTCTTGAATTCAGATCTATTTATACTTGAGGATTTGAATTCTGCCCGTTGAGAAATTGACAGATCTTCAAATTTTCCTCGAGTAGTGGTCCTTGTTTCCGAACGGCTTCTGCAACTGCTCACTGTACAGTTCTGCTGTACTTTCTATAACGTCGCATTAAATGCACCTTGCTGATCCGAGGTTCTTCTTCAATCATTTGTCTTTAATACGATTCTCTTACATCATTTATTACACCGATTGCATTTATTACCGTTGGAATGACTTTCCGATCACTTCAACTCTACTGATCGAATCTACTCTTCTGATGAACAATCTGCTGATTCAAACCGAACTCATCTGATTTGACTCTGTTAAACTTCACCAGTCTGATTCCGAACTCAACATCAGATCAGTAGTCTTCTGGACCAAAATTCAACCCTTCTGATTTTACTTGTCTTCTCAGATTGAATTTCCCAGAGGTTGCTAAGCTTCCATTACTTAGCTGATGACTTTTGGAAATCATCAAAACCTCCCTTCACTTCTTCATCTTCATCCAACAATTTTTCTATCCCAAGATATGTAACTGTTCCAAAATTTTGTAACCATTTTGAAAATATTATAAACGAGATTTTGTTACAATTTTTCTAGCAAACTCTGAATATTTTCTAGCAAATTTTTAGTGTTCGAAAATTCTTGAAAATTTTATAACAAAGTTCAAAAAATCTAGAAAAAAATAATTTTAAACAAACTTCGATTTCCAAACAATTTTTTCTTTCCAAAAAGGATTAGTTTTGTAAACAGTTTATGAGAACAAGTTTTATAAACGCGTTCTCCTTTTACGTAAAGGATTGTCTTAAGATTGTTTCAAAAATGTATTAGGAAAAAATAACAATTGAAAACTACAAACAATCTAAATAGTACGAAATAAATTAACTAGACAGAAGCTTAAAACATAATTAACGAAAAATTATTCAAACCGAGGCCTGTGTGAAAACACAGTGTCCTTAAGTCAAATTCGCTCCCTCACCGTTCGGAGGTTCGTGCTCGAGGTTACTTGAACGTCTGTCTCCCAGGATACAACGGCTTTCGCTAAACGAACTGAACCTCTTTGAACTCGGGCAAAATAGCAAGAATAAAGAGAAGATGATTGTTTTTGGTGTAAAAAACATAATGAAGGCAGTTGCTATTTATAAGAACGGAGGAGGGCAAAATCGGAAAAGGAAAATTAATGGAGATTTCCATTTCGGGAGTTAAATCTCCTTAAATTCAGAGGTTACACCATTTTCAGTTTAAAAATATTAAAAGGCCTTCAGTTACAAAATTCAAAAGGTCTTTTATGGGATAAAAATGCAAAAATTGAGCACGTCCGAAGGCTTTCAAATTGGGCTGCATTCGTGTTCACAGGTCGCTGGCTCACACAAGTCTTCAAGGTCTGAAGCAAATTTCGATCCATGATTTGAAACCCCCCCACCCTGCTTGTGAGGGAAGAGACTTTTGGTAGCTAAATAGCTACATCACTACACTGGCAAATCTTATATATACGTCAATATTTTGTACTCCACTTTCGATGTGGGATAAGTGCATTTCATTTATATTCGTCCATTTCAAAGGGTGTTATTTTGTACCCCCCCTTCGAATTTGACACTTATCTCAAAGTGGGTCCCACTTAAATTATGTCCAAGTTACTCCATTAACTTACTATTTTCCAACATCGTGTTCATCTTTGTACGAAATTTGCTATCCTTTTCATTGATATTTTATGAAAGTTTGATTCGAGAGTTGAAAATAAGCAGAGATTCGGAGATTCCAGAATAGGGCAACCTTTCGAACTGCTGTTGAATCTGTGGGGTGGCAAGCGACAACCTGGCGAACTGACACATCTTAGCAGCCAGAGGAAAAAAACTCAAAAGGAAGAAGTTTGGGATCCGATTTGAATATTAACAGGATTACCATATATAACACAAAAAAAATTCTGGCAGTTCCTTTTAGTCGAGCCTCCCCATTTGTTATTATACCTCGAGAAATAGAAATAATTTCAATCTCCATCCCATTCTAGGAATTCGTTGGGAATTAGAATATACCGAGTCGATTCCATGATTATAATTTCATTCTATATCGGACCAAATCGAAACATAATTCTTTACTTTTTCAAGGGGCCATTCGAGCTTATCTAAAAAGATACTATTTTTACATATGGAAATTGAATCTAGCCATAAAAAGAATGCATGACATTGGTCTCCGATCCCCTCAATTAACTATGATCACCCCGTTGCACAATCATAAAACATATATATTTAATTTCTTCATAGAAAATAAAACTCATTATTCGAATCATATATTATAAGCAATGATTATCCTTACGTTACACGTGCATCTGAAAATCAGCCAGATTTTTCTGGAAGTGGAATTGTTTTTAAGCTTATCACAATGAACGCGTTGACCGCAATTGCTATAAATTGAATGAACTGAATTGAGACTTGACCGCTTTGTATATATGAAGGGCCGGGGATGATGCAAGAAAGTATGGAAACTTTTTTAGTTAAATTTCCCTTTCGCGTCCAAATTAATTAGAGTTTCAGTGGCAGGTAAGATTGTTTTGTCCAAGCCCCACAACAAATCAAATAAAAATAAAAATCGACAAACTCTCAGGGATGTACTAAGAAACAATGTAGTTAATATCACACTATTCGCGATACAATTCGTACGATACAGTTCGATTCAGACACAAAACGATACGACTTGGACGTTTTGGGCCTTGTTTTGTGATATATCGGTACGATACGATTTAGTATCGCATGTACCGCGATACTAAAGCGATAAATGCGATACACTTTTCAAACCGGTGTTTTCACTCTGGTCGGATCGATTGGACCCGACCCGATCCAGTTCACGACCCATTTTTTTTAAAAAAAATTAAGGAAATTGCTGCACTTTAATGAAAAAAAGTCCATTTTCATGATTCCTTTCTCCCCTTGCTAACCCCTAGCTTTCTACTATCAATTTCTTGTTCAATTTTTCCTTAAAATCTCTATCAAAATCATAAATTAACAACTCAAGCAACCTATAAGCTCGTAATTGTGTGATAAATATCTCGATTGTATTGAAGTTTTTGAAGCAAAAAAGGTGCGGTTCTTGTGTAATTTTGGGTGATTCTTGTGTGATTTTGGGCGATTCTTGGGTTATTAGCCGATTTCTTTGAGATTGTTTTGTCTTGTTTGAAGAATACAGCAGTAGAATCTGGGAAACTGGGTAGATGATTATGATATTTGGGTTGAGGGAAGTGGTCAAAAGCTTCCATCATACTTGGACCTCAGCAATTGCAATTTGCTAGTGAATGTGATAAATCTCTAAATTGCAGTGAAGGAGAAAATAAAAAAGGATGTAGTTTTTTTTTGCCAAGTAACTCATCATTTAGCACTGGTAATATTTCATACATGTACTAATGACAAGAGAAAAGGATACATGTCCAAGAAATTTAAGTTTCAATGCCCGTGCTCGGATCAATGCCAATTTTTGGGAAAAATTAAAGTAGGAGGTGAGACTGCATCCATTGAAGAGATTGATGAAGATGAGGAGAAAGTAGAGGAGTTTACAAGATTTAATTATGAATTGAGTAGATACTGTTAGTTTATATACTTTGGTTTTATTTTTTTTAAAACTTTGTTTGATTTTGGTTAATGACTTGAAAATTCAACTTGGAACTTGTTTTATTTTTAAATGATTTGTTTGACTTTAAAATGTTATTTTTTATGTCTTGTAATTTTTTTTATTATGTAGTGAATATATTTAATATTATTTTCTAACCATTGGTCATGTATCTTACGATACATGATACATATCTCTATACGATCCGATACGAATGAAAAACGATACACGATACGATACACGGTTTTATAATCTTGCTAAGAAATATACAAAATTCCGTCGCGTGGAACTTCCCAACTCATATTTGCAGTACCAATTTTTTTCATGGCTGATGGATTTGATTGCTTTCATATGAAAAGTTAGGTATAATATAGTCAAAGATTGTTTCTATGAACGCAAATCCAATATATATAAGGCATGCATCATGCTGAAGCTTAAAATCATATTAAGTTATTCAGTAATTAATTCAAGTAGCAAAAACTTGTTATAAAGAATATATTTCTCGGTCTTTTGGCTGAGATCAAGTGTAGTATTAATTTTTATCAATATAATACATGATATGTGAATCATTGGTCTACCATGTATTACATTAAGGGATTTCTGCACATCACCTTCCAATTTTCTAAAATTTTCGCACTTTCCCCCCTATGATTTAAAAAACATAATAATGCTTCCTAGAAATTGATAAATAAGTGCACTTTGCACCCTGATCAATATTTTGTTGGATTTCAAAGGGTAGAACTGTAATTGGTTTAATTAGTGCAATAATTTGAAAGTTTTGGGGGGTTAAATTTACTTTTTTTTTATTAACTTAATTTATTTATTATTAACATTTCAAAGCAAAATTTTATAAAATTCCTTACATTAATAATAACATCTTAATTACTTTAATTTTAGACTTGTAATATATATTGTTATTGTTATTTTTAAATTTCTTTGATTGGATTAAAACATTTTTAGGATATAGATGGTATATTTGTAAGAAGACAAAAACAAATTAGAACAAATTAAAATTTTGTTAAATGAATTTATAAATTTGAAATTTTGTACAGTAATATAACTAGACATGTTTTTATTTTCATTATTACTTTTTTTTTTCATATTGCAAGTCACATTTAGATATTTAAATTATTTGTGCACTTAATCCCCCCAAAAGTTTATAGTTATTGCACTAAAGCACCTGAGTGCGCGCTTTTACCCTTTGAAATTTACTGAAAAATTATCAGGGTGCAAAGTGCACTCATTTACAATTTCTAGGGGGCAAAAATAAATAAAATTCGGGGGGTGATATATATGCAGAAATCTCTTAATTATTTTTTTAAGAGGGAAAGCCCATCAAGATAGCTTGGTATGTAGGTCTTCGAGCATCATCCATGCGTTACACTAGTGCACAAACCTGGCACCTAACAACAAGAAAAAGTAAACTCGTTAGAGATAGTTCTTTTTGCATAATATCAACACACCCAGTTTACTCGGGATATACAAAGTCCTCAGAAGCAAATATGGAGCATCTGTCAAAACTTGCTCATGCCGATTCGTTGGTAAATATTTTCCCAAATCAGATGGTTTAGTTGGATCGATTCGCTCTTTTCTTATTAATTTTGTGATCAATTTTACTAGGTCTGCAGCATCGGAACTACTGCAGTTTATAGCACAGCTTTGCTTCATGAGCAAATCGAGTTTCTTAATGAGACAAACTTGGAACTCTTGGATTGTTGGATGAAGATGAAGAAGTGAAGGGAGGTTTTGATGATTCCAAAAGTCATCAGCTAAGTAATGGAAGCTTAGCAACCTCTAGGAAATTAAATATGAGAAGACAAGTAAAATCAGAAGGGTTGGATTTTGGTCCAGAAGACTACTGATCTGATGCTGAGTTCGGAATCAGACTGGTGGATTTCAGCAGAATCAAATCATAGGAGTTCGATTTGAATCAGCAGAGTGTTCATCAGGAGAGTAGATTTCATCAGCATAGTAAAAGTGATCAGAAAGTCATTCCAACGGTAATAAATGCACTCGGTGTAATAAATGCTGTAAGAGAAGGGTATTAGAGTCTAATGATTGAAGATAAACCTCGGATCAGCAAGATGCATTAAATGCGACTTGACAGAAAGTACAGCAGAACTGTACAGTGAACAGTTGTAGGAAGCCGTTCAGAGAAAAGGACCACTGCTCGAGGAAGATCTGAAGATCTGTCTTTCTTCAACGGACATAATTCAAATCCTCAAGTATAAATAGATCTGAATTCAAGAGTTAGAGACAACAAGAATCACAACAACGACTGAGAGAGCATTCAAGCAGAAAATTGTCTATATAACCAAAAACTCAAGTACAGATCCCAATTAGCTAAGTCATCTGTTGACAAAGCCGAGTTGAGGAAACAAAGCCAAAATATAAATCTGAGTGATTTCTGTAAAAGAGAGAAGTTGTGAGAAGTGTTGATCCATCTAAGTGAGTGATCTAGCTTCAGAGAGTAGGATTTCTTTTTGACTTCTTACCACGAACTTGTGGCTTTTCATTTGTTGAATTGCGCAAGCAGAGTATACTGTAAACTTAGTGATTATAGTATAACCCAAGATCTAAGTGACTTGGAAGAGTGGACTAAAAGACATTCTTGTCTATATAACCACTAAAAAAATTATATGTGTGTTTGTTTACTGCATTTTACTTGCATATTTTCAAAAGACTTTCAAACATACGAACTAAACAAAATATTTTAAAAGGAGTTTAAAAACTGTGGTTAAAATCTTTTAAGTAAGAAAACAACTTGTTGAAAAACACTTGATAAATCCGCTGCAAACAAGTATTTCAAACTCTGATCATATTTGAATCAAATAAGTTAAATCAGACGAGTGGTCAACTCTACTGATTAAGCTAAGTGCGCAATCAGTGAAGTAGTCTCACGAGTTCTTGATCAGCTTACTCTGCTGATAAGAAAAGTTAGAGAATTTTTTTAAAAGTTTTCAGAGGCCTATTCAACCCCCCCCCCCCCTCCCCTCCCCTCTAGACCTCATCTGACCACTTGGGACCAACATGGATCAAAATGACGAACTCAAAGCCAAGGTCGAGGAGCTAAGCGAAGATTCCAGTCGAGCGTTGAACCGGCTATGGGGACTGAAGATCCCCATATTGTTCGTACTATGTAGGACGCCAGTCGACTTCAAGCTCAGGTCAAACAGATGACCTCGTGAGCTCGAGGAACTAAAAATGAACTCAACAACATCGATCAGTGCGCTCATGGAGGAAAATTGGGCTATGAAGGAACAACTGCAATCCCAAACTGAAGAAGTTGAGTTAAATGAGGGAATGCGGGAGGTCAGAGCCGAGAATGAAGAACGATTGTTTAGAGACTTTCTTAACTCCCCTATTCATACAGCGATTGTAACGGCCCAAGCCCCCGGGTCAGATCCTTCATGGATCCATCCCCGAGTCCGGGTCCGTATTCGGTGAACACAACCAAAATTTGACTAGATTTTTTTTTTCAATTAACAACACAATAATTCGAATCATAGTTCAACATACCCGATACACTGCTATATGCAGGAGTGGCATAAAATACAAACAAGCGCCTACCGCGCAACAACAAGCATCCATAATAACAGTCTTAAGTATTTAATCATGCCCGATACAAGGCAACACATAATATAATATAACACAAAGTAACGAAAATCAAAGGATAATTAGACGACCCAAGAAAACCGACAGACAGGATCTCGGAGACGGAACACACCAACTCTAGACATCAAACCTTGAGATACCTGTATCTGAAAAGAAATAAATGCGAATTTGTAAGTTGATCGTCCAACTTAGTGAGGCTGTAGTGCACATGTACGTATGATGCATGAATGCAGCACAGTATAGGTGAGCATATAAAACTATATAGTAATAAGCACATGCGAAATCAAATTAACAGTTAAACAAGTAACTAACAGTTGTTGATGCCGTCCTCCTCTTACCCTCCAAAACATATTCAAACCACTACCGAACACTCCAAGTAAGGTGCAACCTTATATAACAGTACGCATTGACGTCAAATGCCAGGAGTTTGACATTCACTCCCCAAGTGTAACCTCCACACTTGGCTCGTGACGCGGGTCTATGGTGGATCGAGGTAACCCTCTGGCCCTAACCTTCCAGGTTACCCACGATTCCGCACACCAAGTATAGGGGCCCACAATAATAACAATCAGTACAGTACAATAAAAATCTAGTAACAGGAAATCGGTAAACAACTCAATAACAGTTCAATATGCAATATCAATGACTCATAAACACATAGGCATTAGCATAATAATTCAACATGTACCTTGTCCTAGCAGTCGAGTTCTTCATTTTATCATACATCACATGCTTTACTAAGTTACAGTCCTGACTTGACCTACTAGCACATTTAGACTTACTCACAAGTAACACACAACACTCAGCTGTGTTGCTTAGGTTTCTTGAATGAAAAGTAAAGCGTCCCAGGTTCCTGTACATATGTATGTAACGACTTAGAATCCAACCATAATACAAGCATTTAATTTGCGACTAAAGAAATGATTTAGTCGAACATGGATCTGAATCGTGATTGCAATCGAAGCTTCGATTAAAACTTGGACATTTAGGTCCGGTTTAAGGGGTTTTCAGGTTCGTTCAGGTTGCGTGGTAATAACTTGAACTTAGTCGTTCAAGGTGAACTTAAAAGTTTAAATAGAATTTTAGTTTAAGTTATTAGTTTTCATGTGACTTCATTTTCTTTACGTAGTTTATAATAAATTTATTCTTCTCCAAAACTTTTATTTATAATTTATGTTCCACTTGGAACATTAATCTATTAATATTTTTTTAAAATTAAATTTTACAAGATAATAATTATTATTTCAAAAGTTATATTTACTTTTTGAAATCATTTAATTTTAAAAAAATAATTATTTATAAGTATTATAAATATATTATTTTCGAAAAGTTTATTATTTTATTTTCAGAAAATAAATTCTCAAAATTTATTTAATTTCAGAAAAACTAATTATCCAAAATTATTTAAATTATTTATTTTATTATTATTTTTTTAAATTAGTTATTCTTAGGATTAATGTTCAAGAATCCAATTTATATTTAATATTTACAAAATTTAATTTCAGAATTTAAATTTCAAATTTATTAATTTCAGTATATTATTTTCAGATTTATTTATTTATTTTTTAATTAATTATTCTTAGAATTAATGTTCAAGAATAATTATCCAATTTATATTTAATATTTACAAACTTTAATTTCAGTATTTAAATTTCAAATTTATTAATTTCAGTTTTATTATTTTTAGATTTATTTATTTATTTTTTTTAAATTAATTATTCTTAGAATTAATGTTCAAGAATAATTATCCAATTTATATTTAATATTTACAAACTTTAATTTCAGAATTTAAATTTCAAATTTATTAATATCAGTTTTATTATTTTCAGATTTATTTATTTATTATTATTAAATTTTTTTTTTATAACTATTAGGGCCAGCCCACTTAATAGGAACAACAGACCCATTTTCTCATTGGGCCTGTTGGTCTGTTGCACTTGCAACAGGCCCAAAATGGGACTGTTGCGATTTGCAACAGACAACAAGCAGCCCGATCACTGCTTTTGCAGCTGCCGGTGCTTGCTTGCCGGCGTTGGGGTGGCTCCGGCGAACCCCATCGGAGAATGCACAAAGAGACCTTATACTTTTAGATTTGCATAAATAGCCCCAGCAAAATAATTCAAGCCGCTTCTAAAACCCAAAAATTTACATAAAACTCAAATCTTTTCATAGATTTTTTTTTTAAAAGATCCACAACAAATCAAGCATATATACTTTCATAAATCCATCAAACCTCTTTAAGAAAACTTAGTCATGCATATTACCAAGAACAAAACATAGTTTGAATAAAATATTTCTTCTCCCTTTTTCATATGAACATGCCATTAACTAAGAATCATAAACAAGACTCTTGTAAACATTAGATATGCTAACATTTAAAGAAACCCATCAATTAATGTTTCAAGAATTTTAAGAAATATAAAGCCATACAGTTTCTAACCTATTTCATACAAAATAACCAAACTAAAGAGGGGATTTTTAGAATACTCTTACAAGCCTCAAAGTAGCCTTCTCTCTCTTTCGGTTCACGGCGGCGGCAGCGGAAGCGACAGCGGCGAAGGTGCAGCGAAGGTAACAGTGACGGGGTGGTTGTGTGGCTCCTTCTTACTCAAGACTCAAATCTCTTCTTATATATATATTTTTTTCTTTTCTTTACTTTATCACTCTAAAACCATTTACTCTTTCTAAAGTTCTTTCTCTCAATAAGCTAATTGCCAACCCTAATATGAAAATTCAGATTTAAAGAACAAGAAAGCCATTGGGATGGTAGGGATAATCATTTCATCCCTTCAACTTCCCAATGGGAGGCCATACTGGGTTGAGTGCTTTTCTCCACCCAAGGGCTGAAAATATGTGCCCAATCCCCTTAAATGTAGTGAAATCATTCTCTACTGCAGATTTGAAAAGATTGGGGAGATTTTGCACTTTGCCCCCCCGAAGTTTTGGGAAAGTGCAATTTCGCCCAAAAATAGGATTTATACGCGATTAAATCCCAAAAAAATTATAAAACGACCCTATACCTTATAAAAGAAATTTAACCACTTTCTAAACTATTTCTAAGTCTAATATGCTATAAGAAATAATTAATGCACATAAACATAGCACAAAAGAAACTTCAATTTAACTTTACACATAGTAGCATACAAAATTGGACAATAATCCAATAAAATTTCAATTAAAGGACCCAAAATTCTCGGGTATTACAGTGATCATATATCAAAAGGTTCGGGGATTGCTTTAGAGTTCGTTCTACAAGTCGAAAAGCTGGTCGAACTGGAGATGATTCCTAATAAACTGGATGACTATTACGCGGCCATGAAGTTCAATAAAAATCACCTGTGTCAGGATTATCCTCCTGAATCCTTCCCTCAAGTTGAGTATGAGCAGCATCCTTTAGCTCATCTGGTTGAAGAGTTCGAAGTTCCTTTGCATGATCCCGACGAGTTAGAAGAACCTGAAGAAGAACAAGATGGCTCTCCAAATGATTCTTCAAAATCTCCTTTAATTTAAGTTATTATTTGTAAATTTTGTGAATCCAAACCATGTATTTACCAATTCCCCACATTTTGTTAAATACAATGGCTTATCTTTCTTGTGTTTTCGCCAGTATATTTGTTATATTCTGGTACTGACTTAATAATATCTAGCTCCACGCAATAATCCATAAGGTTTTTAGACATAAGTCTTTTATTTGGCATATAACAATATTTGAATCTTACTATAGCAGAATATAACCTTTAAACATATGTGAGAAATTCAAAACTTTTTCTCCAACTGTTTGCGCACGCTAGTCTGGAGGACTTTTACGTAAATTCCTTACTATAAATATGAGTAAGTTACTTATAAAATCACAGCGTCCCCACATTCAATTTTTACAAAACCCTTTAGCAGATCGGAACGTTAATTCGATATGCTTGCACTTTTCGCGATTAAACGATATTACAAAACCCTTTTTGCTCCGACCCAAAAAACGCGAAAAAGGCGTGCGGCGAATACTAACATTGAGCAGAAAAAACTTATCCAAATCGAAGACTCAAATCGATCTTCGACTAAAGGTAATGAAGCTATTAATGAACATACCTCTTTAGTCGATCATGGAAGTTCTATTATTCCAGGTTTAAAAACCTCAGTAGGCCCAACAACTGAAAATCCCATTCCTGATCTATCACATGAGACTGTTGTGCAGGTCGAAATGGGTGGGTCAGAGATAATTTGATGAATAATATTTCGTATAGGTCGTACTTCACTAAGAAAAGATGGTTTCCTAGCATAACATATATGTCCGTACGGGTCGTATTAACTAGTCCCTTGATCGAACTCCGAACATGGTTCTTGGGCCGTTCTAAGCCTCAACAGGATGGGCTACTCTCAAGGCCTTGGGCCTAAGGATCTATCCAATGCGGGATGGTCCACCTGGCACAGTAGTACACCTATATATACCCAGTACATTTAATGTCATGACATGCTTTCCAATCCAACGGTATCAGACCTTCCTGTTCGACTTCGCTTATTCTTGTTACATCATCCCGTGCTCGATAGTTATATGTGAATTAGCACGACATCCATTATTGTATAAAACAGGCCCAAATTGTAATCTTTTGTACTACATGATCGGACAATATAGATAAAAGACCTTTGTCTACTCATATTCGGATTCCGAACTTGCATGCTTTACTTACTATTGGTTTCCTTTTATTGAACGACAAAACCAAGTCAAATCAATTGGCGCCCACCGTGGGGCCTGCTTATACAATAGATCGAAATATGCCTTTTACGAGGAGAAACACTTACAACCGAGCAGACGGTCAAGTTTCCGTTAACCTTGGTCCGATTAATGGCCAATCCCAAGCGAGGCCATAACAAGAGGTTTCCCCTAGTGATCAGCCCATAAATATGCTCAAAATTGAAGCAGAGAGAGCTGATGAGTAAAATCTATTGATATAACTCACTGCTCGAATAAAGAGTTAAAGGGTAAAATCTATTGATACAACCCTATGCTCAAAATTGAAGTAAAGAGAGCTGATGAGTAAAATCCATCGATATAACTCACTGCTCGTACAAGAGAGTTAAAGGGTAAAGTCTATTGATACAACCCTACAAAATTGAAGTAGAAAGATATCTACTGATATATCTCACAGCTTGAATAAAGAGTTAAAGGGTAAAATCTATTAATAAAACCCTATGCTCAAAATTGAAGTAAAGAGAGCTAATGAGTAAAATCCATTGATATAACTCACTGCTCGAACAAGAGAGTTAAAGGGTAAAATCTATTGATACAACCCTATGCTCAAAATTGAAGCAGAAAGAGCTGATGAGTAAAATCTATTGATATAACTCACTGCTCGAATAAAGAGTTAAAGGCTTAAATCTATTGATACAACCCTATGCTCAAAATTGAAGTAGAAAGAGTTGATGAGTGAAATCTATTGATAAAACTCACTGCTCGAATAAAGAGTTAAAGGGTAAAATATATTGGTTTTGCTCGATATATAACACAAGTCAACTAGTCGATAAATTGATAAAGATCCCCTAAGTATATGTTCTACAGTATCTGATTAATCTCGGTCTCTATAGGGACATTAAGTAAATGAAGCAAGCAAATATGAAAGAAGAAAGTCTAAAGTTTTTATAAGAGATCGAATTTAAGATCAAATTCAAATTACATTTTCAAAGTACACTTACAGATTGGAAAGAAAGATAAAAATTTGTGTATACTTTGCAAACGTAATCGAAGTATAAGATCGAATGGAAAAAGGATTACAATAAAAGTCCTATACTATGGTGTCGACTTGTCCAGTAGACTTGTAGAAGCTTGTTGTCAATCGCGACCTTAAAACGTCTAAAAGTTTTAGTTTTTGTGTAGCTTCCATGAGGAGGATTGAAATCTTCTAATGCTCGATGTAGGTCATACCCCAAGGAAGCCTGTAATTGTTTTTGCACACAATTGCAACTATTTGTTATCCACCCAGATATTGTGCCAACATCTTAGGATACGTTGAAGAAGATGGTTACAATCGCATCAACTCACTTTTTGTGAGCTGATCGAAGATTTCATAGTATTTGAAAGAGCTCCATTTTCCAATTCCACCCATACCAATTTAAAGCCTAGTGATCGGATAACACTCTATCACGCACGGATTTGAAATCAAGCGTTATTTTGAAGAAAATCATTGGTCTGGAAAAATAATTTGGTGAGTGAATGTCTTACCTAAATGGGACCTTTATAGAGGGAGGGATCGACAATTCAATGGTCATGATTCATGAGTACCAACGGCCAAGATGATGACATTGAATGCAGATGACTCCCCACCGAGCGTAATTAATGGATATAACTTTTTCACCTACTTCCAAGGCAGTCAAAATTTTTGAATGGTATCCTAGGTATTTTGGGTTAATATCTTTCGATCGTACAAAAACAACTATTAAGTTGGTTCAAATTCTTCACATCGGAAAATGGAGTAAAACCATTAAGTTGGTACAAAACTCTATGATAAATTCCCAAGTATTTTTGGTTCATGTCTTTCGAGCAGAATTTGAATAAGCTCAATGAATTGATTATGGCTCTGTGATCGAGATATATTCAATAATAAAGACTGCGAATAGAATACACAGTGTATTGAAAAGTTGTTGATGAATTTAATTGATCGAAAATGTTACAAACGAATTACATTCGTGGACCCATAAGTCACGATCCTAACAAAATACGAAAAGGAGAAGGTACAGAGGCTACGACTGGTTTTCCCCTACTACATAGGTTGGCAAAATCCGAGCACCTGTCTTCATCCTCGGCCACCTAACAAGCCTAAAGAGTATTCAGAGTTGGAGCTCGAAGTGAAGAGGTTACCTCAAATATTATTCCTTGCCAGATATGTGCCAGGTCTTGTAACTCTCGACCAAGAAACAAGGTGCAACATTGTTACATGGTTTGTTGTTGCACATACTGATCGGTGATTTCATATCCTTGAATAGGAGATGCTTGCACTTTTGATCGAGTATGTCATCCAAGACTGATAACAAGGATAAGCCTTCACAAATTTACCTGCAAACTGGTGAAGGCTTATATTTCCAATCCCACCCATACCAAAGGAGATGCTTGAAGATTTATTCTCTTTGAACTTGCTATGCAAAAGGATCTTATAATAAAAGTAAGAGTTTTGTTCGATCAGAAGAGGAATACTTTTAATTGGAATGAACATGTTTGGATTTTGGTGAAAAAATATGGAGAAGAGAAACCCTTTTTTTATAGATAGGAAGAAAGTAGATCCAACGGTCCTCACCTTAGAAAACTATCGACGGTTCAGGATGAAGGCTTTGAATCCGCTTAACAACTCAACTACCCAACGAGAAAAATGCATCTGGGATTTTTGTCAGTTACATTTAAAGCATTAATTACGAATTAAATGAGTATCAAATTTGAGCATCCTTCAAGATCCGAAAATATGAAACAAAAGCCATTTGGTAAGAACTCTCTTATAAAAGGAAACTATCTACTGATATTAAACATAGCTTAAGTTCTTGAAAAAGTACCTGAATGTCTTATTCATATCATTCGTTGGAAACCGGTCACAAGGATAAGACAAAATGATCGAATTATAAAGTAATTCGGAAGAGATACTATGACAAAGTAAAAGTTACAGGTACAGTAAAAGAAAACTAAAAATTCCATGAAGTACAGGAGAAGAACTGGAAAATATGTCTATTACAGATTTTTCAAAAAAATTCTTCACTTCTGAATCACGAAGCTGATAACCGCGATCAAATTCCTCTTTTGCTTGCCTCGGACAACAGAGCTCGAAGATTATCTATCTCCTGGACAAGCTTGTTTTTCTCTTAGGAAAACTGAGTCATCTTCTAGGAAAAACCTTCGGGACCTCCAAAGGTTGATATCAGGGCTTCAACAGGGATGGGGACACTGGGAATATCCCCAGAAGAGGGATATTTTTTCATATCCTGGTAGATCTCAAGCATAGATCTGTTATCAAGCTGGGGACATCCAGATGGATATGGAGCCTTGCTCGCAGTCTTTTTGCTCGAACCAGCAGAGTCAATCGAGCTTGATGTTGGTCTCTTCTTTAGTTTTTCGACCTGAGAGTTAACTTCTTCATCTGTTTCTTTGAATAGGGAGCATCAGAGGAAGATTTTTTAACAGATGCATCTGGGATCAGAACTGTGGCGTCTGGAATCAGAATTGTTGTCACATGCGACATAGTTGATAGGATAGTGCCCAGCAAGCCAATTCTCTTTAGCTTGTATTAGGTCTATTCTGTAATAAACAATCTTTGATTCTTATGAATAATACGCACGTTTATTTATAACTGTATAGAATAAACAATGGCCAAATTCATATCTCGCGAATACATTTAAGCGATTGGATGAAATCCTTAGATCACATTCGACTATGGGACGATTCACTCCGGTATTGAGTGCAATCATGAAACAGTCTCTAAGGTCGTGATCTTAAAACACGTTCCAAGTCATAGATTCCGAATGAGACGGGGTATCGAAGGAATCGCCAAGACTTGTATGAATATGCATGATTCACTTGGAGTGAATTTGTAGAGTTTCATGAACAAGACATTTGATGTCAGTGCATATGAGTAGGTGGTTCGATAGGGGATCGAACGCATCGAACGACCCGAACAGAGAAACCCATTGTGGAAGCGCATGACGCATATCGGTGATGGGATGTTTCTCAAGGCTTATAATAGTGTACAATTTAGTCCTTAGACTTGAGGTGCTAGGGCGAATTCGGTGCATAGGTATATGTACTTAGATTTAGGTACTGGTCACGTAGCCTGACCATAATGTGCCTAAGTTGGGTGCCTATAGTTGTGTACGCGAGTGGTTAGTACCAAGATGGAATCTACCGACTCGTCGTAATGGATGAGAGAATTTCCTATACGATTCTTAGATAATAGATCCAAGAAACCCGTGACCACGGTCGGTGATGGATTTGGAAAGGGGTTTCCAAATTTAGCAGTCACACTGGATTATTATCCCGAATTAGAAAGTATAGTTATTGAGATAATTAGAGGTGCCGATCAATTCACACACCCTAGGTCTCAATCGGGAAATTAAGTCGATAGAAGGACCGTATGTACATGGCAATTATAAGAGGTGAGGTTCACAAATATCAATTCACCTGAAGTTGGGCTTCATGGGCTTGTGGCTAGACATCGACCATGAAGTGTGGGTACTCCTGAATTAATAAGGGAGATTAATTCTGGAGTGGTCAATTAAAAGGGTTTAATTGATTGGAGCATTTAATTGCTCATAAATTAAATCACGAAGGGTTCGTGGGCCTGCTGCCAATTGATGGTGAACCTAGAGGGTCACACACAATACAATTGGACAGTGACAGTCATAGAAGGAAATATTTGATTTAAGGGAGTTAAATCAATTAAATGAATTAAAGTGTTAATTCAATGAGAAGGATAATTAATTAGATGGTCTAATTAATTAAATATTAATTAAAGTGTTAATTAATTGAGAGATAATAATTAATTGGATTAATTGGGCTGATTTAATTAATGGTTAATTAAATTAAGTTGCAAGACATGGGCCTTTTAATTAAAAGCCCAGAAGAAGTCTTGCAAGAATAGGGTGGGGCGATTTTTGGCTAAGGATAAGAAGGGAGAGTTTGTTTTCTTGTATGACAAGGAGGATCCTAGAAGATATATGTGTATATCTTGTTTCCTTATAAGATAAGGAAGAGATCTTTAAGAGATATCTACAAAGAGAAGGTTTCTTCTCTTATAAATAGATATCTCCTCACAACTCTCCATAAGAAGCATAAGAGAAAATAATTCACTCTTGCACAACCACAACCCTAGCCGCCCCTACACAGCGCCGCCCCCTCTCTCTGTTCTTCCATTGCTGGATCTAGATCTGAATCTAGATATGTTTCTTCCTCCATTGACAGCCTTCTATCTCTAGTTCGTAGCCTGTGAATAGAAGGTATTGCTACAATCCAATTGGTGTGGATACACTCTGGAGGTGAGACAATTGGATCACTCGTTGTGAATCAGCAAAAAGCCGGAGGTTGCCACCACCTTGCCTGTGGTGAGGTAAAATCGCATATCTCATTTTTTTATCTATTGTAGATTGTTTGATTCAACCTTTTCGCATACATAAGGTGGAAAATATATCTTGGGTCTGCTGGGGTGCCTCGGAAAAATTTTAAATTCCGCACTCTCGTTGTTTTGACAACCGGGGCATTCCCAACAATAGTCTTTGAGGAAACAAACGTTGTTTGATCCTCAAAGACAGTCGAAATTGGAACCTTTCGTAATACATCCCGAGACGAATCAACCACCTTTTCGGCTGTAGAAGGCTCCTATTGTTGTTTAGAACCTTCTCTCCTTTATCGATGGATATAGGATTATCAACTATCTCGATCGGAGATTTACCCGAACTTTGCTCCACAGAAGTACTGTTAGGAGAACTTGACTTGGCCTAGTCAGATTTAATCATCCGAGCTTTCTTTGCTTTGGAGTCCGTATCCTTCATTTCCTTCTTTACTCGAAAAAGAAAATTGTTGTCAATGGCTTGAAAATTTGTGAATCATTCAATTTTTGAGTAAGTTATATAACGATCGGATGTTTTTTGCTAAAAAAGGGCTCCGACCAGAAACTTTGGAATAATGAAGAGAATGAAGCCATCAAGTCAATATATATAGGGTTCACGGTGGGACCCACCAACGATACCCAATGGCTTTCTAGATCAAAAAGTTATCGCATTTTGTGAAACTGATCGATAAGACGAGTTGTATATCCTAACATATATCAATAAGTGATTCGAACGCACTTGAGCACCTTATTTGATTAAGACTTAGATAAGTTTCTCAGGTTAGCACATTATGTGAAATTTGTGGAATTGCAAAAGAAAAACTTAGTGCTGATTAACACGTCATGTCAAATTTGTGAAATTGCAAAGGAAAATGTTTAACATTCAAGTCATGATTATAGTTCAAAATCAAGTTCGAGCAAAAACAATACAAGATAATTACAGATTGAAAGGGAAAATACTTCTGGTGGATCTTCAGGGGCATTAATCAACATATCCTCAATCAACTTGCTATAGTCATCAATGCCTTCAACCTCATCATCCAAACTCAGTAGTTCATCCATGTTTGGGTTATCCGCAGGTTTTCCGAACTCCGCATAGATTGCCGCGAACTCACGCTGCTCCTGATGCAAACCTCAATAGGAAGATTCAATTTCATCCCAAGAAAAACTAAAAATCAGATTGAAAGTGTTAGTGAACTTGTGACCCAACGATTTTATGAAATTGCAAACCACAAGTATTCCAGATTGTAGTGAACTTGTGACCCAACGATTATAAAGAATCACAAACCACAAGTATTCAACTTTTGAACGCCACAGGGAGAAACCTTGATAAGTTCTGAAGTTCAATGAAGAACCAAAAGAGGAGTAAAAACTCACTTTATATTTTTAGCCAAAATGATTGATTCCTTACATTCAGCCATACTACTTATATATAGGGTTGGAACAAGTCTCCAACAATAGAAATTAAAGCCAACACGTTTTCATAAGTGTTGGGATACAAAAAGGTGCCTAGAATCCTCCAAATACATATAGAAATATGAAAAGTCTTGACTATTATCTATATAGACTTATATATATTAAAATCTGATGTAAATAAAGCCTAATTGAAGCTTCTCTTTCCCATAAGAATTAATTCTATGTAAGTAACTTCAATGAATTTCAAAAGCCATCAGATTATATTGTTTGGATTAAATTCAAAACCAATGCATCTTCTTTTGGGCCAAACTTATGCATGTTAGAATCAGCCCATATTTATTGAATTAGCCCGTTAAATGCTTCCTTCATCTTTTTGGATCTTGCCCTTGTAATTGGCCCAATTGGAACATACAATGGATCCTTAACTTGTACTTGTTCTTGGTGATTCTCATAATCTTCCCTCTCTTCAAAAGGATTCGTCCTCGAATCTTCACCTACATCAAAAAGAGAAAGATCAGCAACATTAAATGTAGAACTAATCTTATACTCACCTGGAAGATCCAACTTATATGCATTATCATTCACTCTTTCAAGAACTTGAAATGAACCATCTCCTCTTGGTCGTAACTTGGACCGCCTACGTTAATGGAATCTTTCCTTCCGCATATGTACCCAAACCCAATCACCTGGTTAAAAAATGACTTGTCTCCGCCCTTTATTAGCTTTGTTAGAATATTGTTCATTTTTCTTTGCGATATGCTCCCAGACATTTTCATGAAGTTTCTTAACCATCTCAGCCTTCTTTTGACCATCCAAACTAGCTCTTTCATTAACTGGCAAAGGCAGCAAATCTAAAGGAGTTAGTGGATTAAAACCATAAACAACCTCAAATTGTGAAAAATCAGTAGTAGAATGAACACTTCGGTTATATGCAAATTCAATGAATGGCAAACAATCTTCCCATTTTTTTAAATTCTTTTGAATTATAGTACGCAACAAAGTAGTTAAAGTTTTATTCACAACCTCGGTTTGTCCATCTGTTTGAGGGTGGCAAGTAGTTGAAAATAACAACTTAGTACCTATTTTTCCCCACAAGACTTTCCAAAAATAGCTAAGGAACTTAACATCCCGATCAGATACAATGCTCCAAGGAACACTGTGAAGTCGTACAATCTCCTGAAAGAACAAATCAGCAATATTTGTTGCATTATCAGTTTTATTACATGATATGAAATGTGCCATTTTAGAAAACCTATCAACCACCACAAAAATCGAATCCCTACCTTTTCTTGACCTAGGCAAACCCAAAACAAAATCCGTCGAAATGTCTACCCAAGGTGCAGTAGGTACGGGTAAAGGAGTGTATAAACCATGGGGTAAGACTCTAGATTTGGCCTGCTTACAAGTAACACATCTTGAACAAATTCTTTCCACATCACGTTTCATTTTAGGCCAAAAGAAATGTTCACGCAACACTTCTAAAGTCTTCCTTATACCAAAGTGACCCATCAAACCACCTCCATGTGCTTCACGTACAAGCAACTCACGCATAGAACTGTTAGGCACACAAAGTTTATTCTCTCTAAACAAGTACCCATCAAGTTTATAAAACTTACCAAATGCTGATTTTTCACATGCTCCATACACACTAGCAAAGTCATCATCAATAGCATATAATTCCTTCACATATTCAAATCCCAACAACTTTGCATTTAAAGTAGAAACAAGAGCATACCTTCTCGATAGTGCATCAGCCACAATATTTTCCTTACCTAGCTTGTATTTGATTACATATGGGAATGTCTCGATAAATTCTGACCACTTAGCGTGTCTTCTATTCAACTTACCCTGTCGTTTCAAGTGCTTCAAGGATTCATGGTCAGTGTGAATGACGAATTCTCTCGGCCAAAGGTAATGTTGCCAAGTCTCCAATGCTCTCACCAATGCATAAAGCTCCTTGTCATACGTCGAATAGTTCAAAACAGCCCCATTTAAATTTTCACTAAAATAAGATATCGGTCGCTGCTCCTGCATTAAAACAGCTCCAATACCTATTCCTGAAGCATCACACTCAATTTCAAATGTTTTAGAAAAATTAGGTAAGGCTAACAAAGGAGCACTAAACAATCTTTCTTTAATTTCTGAAAATGCATGTTCTTGTTCATTACCCCAATGAAACCCTACCGATTTCTTAACAATTTCAGTGAGTGGTGCATCTAGTGTACTGAAATTTTTGACAAATCGTCGATAAAAACTAGCCAAACTAAGAAAACTTCTCACCTCGAAAAGTGACTTAGGCGTGGGCCATTCCTTGATAACCTTTATCTTTTCTTCATCCTGTCCAATTCCTTTTGCACTAACAATATAGCCAAGAAACACAACTTTTTCAAAGCAAAAAAAACACTTTTTTAAATTGGCAAACAATTTTTCTTTTCTCAAAACATCAAACACACAATGCAAATGTTCAATATGCTCATCTAAGCTTTTGCTATACACCAAAATGTCATCAAAATAAACCACAACAAATTTGCCAATAAACTCCCGCAAGACATGGTTCATTAATCTCATGAATTTACTAGGTGCATTAGATAAACCAAAAGGCATTACCAACCAACCACTCATACAATCCATATTTTGTTTTAAAAGCAGTTTTCCATTCATCACCTTCTTTCATCCTAATTTGATGATACCCACTTTTCAAATCAATTTTTGTGAAAATACTTGACCCATGCAATTCATCCAACATATCATCTAGTCTAGGAATGGGATATCGATACTTTACCATGATGTTGTTGATAGCCCTGCAATCCACACACATCCTCCAAGTCCCATCCTTCTTAGGTACAAGTAACATTGGTACAACGCACGGACTCATGCCTTCTCTCACGTGGCCTTTCTTTAGCAACTCCTCAACTTGCCTTTGAGTTTCCTTCGTTTCTTTCGGATTACTTTTATATGCTGGCCGGTTAGGAATGGCGGCACCTGGTACAAAATCAATATGATACTCTATTCCTCTTATAGGTGGCAATCCATTAGGTACATCATCTGGAAACACATCTTGGTATTCCTACAACAAAGAGACAACAACACTATGCAAAGATTCATTAAGTTCGTTAGTGCTAAAACACACCTCTTTGTACAAAAGTAAAATCATAAGCTTGTTTGAATTGAAGGCACTCTTGATATCACTCGCCTTAGCATAAAAACTCACTTGTTTTTTTTCCCTCTTTCTTTTCAATCTCTTTTTCACTTTTTTTCTTTGAAATTTCAGCCTCACTATTTATTTTCAACTCACTCTATCTTTTCATTTTCATTTGATCTTCATACACTTGTTTGGGTGTTAATGGCACAAGAGTAATGGATCTGTTATCTTTTACAAGAGTATGCCGATTTTTAAAACAATCATGAGTAACCTTCCTATCAAATTGCCATTGTCTGCCCAACAATATGTGACCTGCTTGAATTGGAACGACATCGCAAAGCACTTCATCCTTGTAATTTCCGATTGAAAACGAGACTAATACTTGCCTTGTCACCTTAACCTCCCCACAATCATTCAACCATTGCAGCCTATATGGTCTAGGGTGTTTCAAGGTAGGTAAATTTAGCTTTTCAACCAAAGAAGTACTAGCAACGTTTGTACAACATCCCCCATCAATGATCATACTACACACCTTATTATTTACATTGCACCTAGTATGAAAGATGTTCTCCCTTTGCTCATCAACATCATTTTCTTTGACATGGGCCCTTAAAGCAAGCCTAGCCACAAGTGACTCACCCTCCACCGGATATTCAACATCATTTTCACTAGTGTCTTTTGGCATATGATCATCATCATCACTCTCACTTTCAGTCTCCACATCTCCGTTAGCATGTGCAATCGTGGTTCTCTTGTTTGGACATTGTGAGGCTATGTGACCAGTCCCCAAACACTTAAAACACTTAATATCACGATTACGAGTTGGTAATTCAATTTTACCTCTATTGACATTGTCAACTTCATCTTTTCTCCTTGGTGCTTCTGTTTTGAATTTGGAATTAGCCCCTTCATCTTTCCTCCCATTCGACCTCCATGAAGTATAGCAGCTTGGATTTTGGAAAGATCCAGTTCCGTTCCTTTTAAGCTGTCGTTCTACCTTTATTGCCATATGCACCATGTTCTCCAATTCCACATAATGTTGCAACTCAACAACATTTGCAATGTCCCGATTCAGCCCATTGCGAAACCTTGCCATGGTAGCTTCTCCATCCTCCTCTATATTAGCCCTAATCATGGAATCTCCATCTCCTTGTGGTAATCTTCCACGCTTTTAAAGCCTTGAGTAAGACTTTGTAACTTCTGAAATAAATACCTATGATAGTGACTAGGAACAAAACGCCTCCTCATGATAGCTTTCATTTCATCCCATGTCCTAATAGGCATTTCACCATTTCTTCTCCTGGTCATCACAAGTTGATGCCACCATATAATAGCATAATCGGTAAACTCAATAACAGTAAGTTTTACCTTTTTCTCCTCGGAGTAGTTATGGCATTCGAAAATCAGCTCCACCTTCCTTTCCCAGTCCAAGTACTTTTCTGGGTCATTTTTGCCTTGGAAAGATGGTATCTTTACTTTGATGTTTCCCAAGCTTCTGTCATCTCTATCTTGCCATCTCGGACCTCTTTGAAAACCTCTATCCTGCCTTCTTCTCCTTTGTATGAATCTGCCCTCACCATTCAATGAGCCTTGGTCATCTTCATGGAACTCATCATTGGAATTGTAACCAAAATCATCTTCATTTGCATTCTGTTGGATGAAGATGAAGACTTTGAAGTGAAGGGAGGTTTTGATGATTCCCAAAAGTCATCAGCTAAGTATGGAAGCTTAGTACAAACCTTAGAAGATATTTGACCAAGGAAGAATTTATTTCAGACGAGTCAAATATGGTCCAGAAGACTACTGATCTGTTGCTGAAGAAAGGAATCAGACTGGTGGATTTTCAGCCGACTCAAATTAGATTAGTTCAAGTTTGGGATCAGCCGAGTGTACATCAGACGAGTGATTTCGATCAGCAGAGTGAAAGTGGATCAGAAGTTATTGCAACGGTAATAAATGCACTTGGAGTAATAAATGCTGAAGAGGAAGGGTATTTATGACAAATGATTGAAGAGAAACCTCGTATCAGCTTGGTGCATTTAATGCGGACTGACAGAAGGTACAGCAGAGTGTACAGTGTTCAGTCGCAGGTAGCCGTTTCTGCAGAAGGGACCAGTACTCGAGGATTTGAACACCTGTCGATCTCTCAACGGGCAGATTTTCAAATCTCAAGTATAAATAGTTCAGTTCATGAGTTGAAGAAGAAGATACAACACAACTGAGATCATTATCGAAGCAAAATTCTTCTAAGTCTCAACCTCAAGAACAGAACACTCATCAGCCGAGTCATTTGTTGACGAAGCAGAATAGAGAGAAAACAAAGTATACATATAAATCTGAGTGATTTTGTTAGAATCGTGTTGTGAGAAGTAGATATCCATCTAAGTGAGTGATATTACTTCAGAGAGTAGGAGTTTCTTTGTGATTTCCTATTGCGCACTTGTGGCCTTTTCATTTGTTGATTGGCGCAAGCATTGTATACTGTAATCTGTGTGCTTATAGTATAACCCAAGATCTAAGTGACTTGGAAGAGTGGACTAAAGGATTTCTATCCATATAACCACTATAAAAATCCTTTGTGTTATACTTGCATTATTTTCTGCATATTTCAAAGAGCATACTTTAGTTAACTGTTAAAAAGTTTTAAAAAGGAGTTTACAAAACTGGGGATAAAACTTTTTCTAAGTTAAGAAAACTACTTGTGAAAAACACTAGAAACATCCGCTGCAAGTTAGTAAATTTAAAACTCTGATTTTGATAAAATCAGCTAAGTAAAATCAGAAGAGTGGTCAACTCTACTGTTCAAAGCTTTGTGCGAGATCAGCTTAGTCAACTTACAATTCCTGATCAGCTTAGTCTGCTGACAGAAAAAGTTAGAGATTTTGAAAGATAAATTTTTAGAGGTCTATTCACCCCCCCCCCCCCCCCTCTAGACCTCATCTGACCACTTGGGACCAACAAGTGGTATCAGAGCAGGTGGTTCATCTGAATCATTTGCCTGATCAACGAGCTTGATCCTAGAGTGTTTTTCAAAGGTTTTCAAAAGTTTTCAAAAGAGCATCTTTTTGAAAAATAAAAACTTTTTGAAAAATGGATTGTATCAGCCTTGTTCCCCACATAGGCGGTATGAGCTTTGAGGACTGGAAAATTCGCATGGAAATTTTCCTTGCTGCTTATAATGACAATATGTACACGTGCATAACTCAAGGTCCGATAAGAGTTACCAAGACAATCAAAATTGATGGCCAAGATACGGTCGTTGATAAAGAACGATCAGAGATGTCACCTGATGAAATCAAGTTGAAGAATCTTGACAAAGTTGGAATCTTCATCATGACAAAGGCCCTCGACAATGAAAGGTTTGACAAGGTCAAACACTGTAAAACATCTAAGGAGATGTGGGACAAAGTCCGTGACATGAGTGAAGGGAATGACTCAATCAAAGAACACAATCTGAGTGTTGCCCTGGAGAAGTTTGAAAACTTCAAGATGAAACCTGGAGAAACCATTGACCAGATGGATACAAGGTTTACAAAGGTGTTGAACAATGTACTAAAGTTGGGAAAGACGTTTACTGATAAGGAGATCACCGTCAAAGTCTTAAAGGCGCTGCCACCCAAGTTCAACATGAAGATCACAGCGATGGAAGAATCAAGGGATCTGGGGAAGATCTCACTGACTGAGCTGTTTTCTGTACTCAAGGCGTACGAGTATAAAATGCCAAGAATGGGTATAGAAGAGACCTCAACTTCTGGCCCCACTGCTGCCCTGGTCGCTGCAGAAAGAACAAGAAGATCAGCCGGGAAGATCAGAGAAGTGGACTCATCTGATGAGACCACAGTGCTGAACAAAAAGGAGTACACTGCTGGCGATGTTGCTTTGTTATTAAACGGGTTCAAAAAGTTCTACAAAAGAAAAATGAAGAACAAATATAACAATGCTTCTACTTCTAAACCTACCTCATATTCTCATGATAGTAAGGATGATTATAAATCCAAAATGATGTGCTATAATTGCAGGAAATTGGGACATTTCATCAAGGACTGCCCATATCCTAAAGCTGAGAAGTATACTGAGGAGGAAAAGAAACAGAGGAAAGAGAGGAGACACCAGAAAAGCAAAGTGCTGTTGGCTGAAGCTGAAAAGATAGCAGCCATCTATTCGTCTAACTCAGAATCAGGGACGTCAAGTGATGACTCTGCTGAAGAAGAGACACCTGCACTGCTCTGTCTCATGGCCAAAGAATCAGATGATTCTGACAATGAGGTAATACTCTCTGAAAGTGAAATTGAGCTATTTAGCTCATTTGAGGAAATGATGAAAAACAAAGCAGATGTTGTTAAAGAATTTGCTAAGCTTAAGGACGAGATGATCTTGCTGAAAAAGCAAAATGCTAAACTGAAACGTAGTGTTGAAAAACATGACGATTCAGCTATGTATAAAAAGCTTTCGCATGAATGTGAATCTCTGAGAGCAGAATGTGAAGTTTACAAAGGACAAATCATGGAACTTGAAGCTATAATATCTCTACATGATAAGTCGTCTGTTGCATCAGTAGATAAATCTAATGAACAGAGAACACCCTTAGTAAAAGAGAATTTAGAACTGAACAAAACTGAGAAATTCATATCTGCTGATAACAGTAATGTTATTTTATATGTTCAGACTGCTAAATCTACTTCACTTGAGATTGAGAAAAAGGAGAAGAAATCTCCTAAGGCTAAAAAGGGTAAAAAGCCTGAAAATGAAAAACAGACTGGTAAAACCAAACAGCAGAATAGTCCTAAGAAGTCTGCTGATAAGAGTAAAACCAATCAGACTAGTAAAGCTAAGTCGTCTGTTAAAGAGCAAGTAAAGAGCAGACCTAAGAAGCAAAGAAATTATAACAATGATGCTTGGTATGGAAATGAGTCTTATTATGTGCAACCTGCTTATTCACCTTATTATGCTGCACCTCATTATCCACCTTATTATGCTGCATATCCTGCTCATCAACCAATGCATGCTTACCCTGCTTATCATGCATCTTACCCTGCTTATGAGCATTATTCACATCATAATGATTATCAACATAATATGCCTGCTGATTATGATGAAAATAAAGTTGCTCATGCTCCTGCTAAAACTCAAAAGCCTAAGAAGCCTAAGACTTCAACATCTTGGGTTGTCAAAGGTGACACTAATCCACCAGGACCCTCTCAATAAAGGGTACCTAAAACATTTTTATTTTGTTTTGTAGGTTAGGATTAGGAGTAGGAGTAAAGTAGTGAAGAAATGGTACTTGGACAGTGGATGTTCAAGGCACATGTGTGGAGACATACATGAACTGGCAGATGCTGTTGCTGTGAATGGTCCAAGAGTTACTTTTGGAGACAGCAAAGAAGGCAAGGTTGTTGCTGTTGGAAAGCTAATCAAAGGAAACATAGAGATATCTGACGTCTCTTATGTTAATGGCCTGAAGTACAATCTGCTGAGCATAAGTCAATTTTGTGACAAGGGATTTTCTGTAATGTTTTCATCAGATAAGTGCTATGTTGAACAAGTTGGAACAAAGAAGGTTATTTTATCTGGAAGAAGACAGGGAAATATCTATGTAGTCGACTGGAATTCTGTGGACAAGAATTCTAATGTTTGTTTGGTGGCTTCTACACCAAGTGAAATCAGTTGGCTGTGGCACAAAAGAATGAATCATTTGAATTTCAAGACCATAAACAGATTGATAAAGAATGATCTGGTAGAAGGAATTCCAAAGACAGTCATGAGCAAAGACAAGCTTTGTGACGCATGTCAGAAGGGTAAACAAGTGAAGTCCACTTTCAAAAGCAAGAAGCACCAATCTTCAACTAGAATTTTGGAGCTGTTACATATGGATTTGTTTGGCCCTATTGATCCTATCAGCAATGGTGGAAAGAAATACTGCCTAGCTGTTGTGGATGATTTTTCAAGATTTACTTGGGTGATTTTCATGAAGAAGAAAAGTGAAACCAAGGAACATCTTACTAATCTGATGGAACTGATCCAGAATGAAAAGAGTCAAAGAATATTGAAGATCAGATTAGATAGAGGGACTGAATTTACAAACTCTACTGTTGAAGAGTATTGTAACTCCAGAGGAATCAATCATGAGTACTCTGCTGCCAGAACCCCTCAACAAAATGGAGTTGCTGAAAGGAGAAACAGAACTCTAAAGGAAGCTACCAGGACAATGATAGCTGAAGCAAAGCTGCCCCAAAGATTCTGGGCAGAAGCCACAAATACAGCATGTTATACACAGAACAGATGTATGATCAACAAGAGTCAAAACAAGACACCTTATGAGCTATGGAACAACAGAAAGCCTAATTTACATTATCTTAGGATTTTTGGTTGTAAATGTTATGTTTTGAATAATGGGAAAAATCACCTTACTGCATTTGCAGAAAAGGCTGATGAAGCTATTTTTGTAGGTTACTCTACTGTTAGTAAAGCTTACAGAGTCTTTAACAAAAGAACTTTACTTGTAGAAGAGTCTATTCATGTAGTGTTGATGAACCAAATCAATCTTCTAAAAAGAATCAAAGTGCAAATCCAGAGATATCTACTGACCTTCAGAAATTGAGTATGGAAAGAAAAGAAGAATATGTTCCCATCATACTACCTGATTTAAGCCAAGCTGTTAACTCAAGTGCTGTTCAAAATCAGTCTGCTGATTGTCTAACAGAGGAGTTGCAAACAGCTGACAGACCAGAGCCTGTACAACAGACTACTACTGAGACTCCAACAGTAGTGTTGCAAGATCAATCAAGAGGACAACATCCAGATTTGCAACCTGATCTCAGATGGCTCAGAGATCACCCACCTGGCTTAGTGATTGGTGATCCTTTGGATAGAGTGAGAACCAGAAGGTCAACTGCAAATGAAACAATGTTTGTAAGTTTTCTTTCACAAATTGAGCCTAAGTTGATTGATGAAGCTCTTAGTGATTCTCACTGGATTGAAGCAATGCAAGAAGAGTTGAATCAATTTGAAAGGAATGAAGTCTGGTACTTAGTTCCCAGACCTACTCATCAAAGGGTAATTGGCACTAAGTGGGTATTCAGGAATAAAATGAATGAAGATGGTATTGTTACCAGAAACAAAGCAAGACTAGTTGCCAAAGGTTATTGCCAAGAAGAAGGCATTGATTTTGATGAGACATTCGCACCAGTTGCAAGGCTTGAAGCAATCAGATTATTCTTAGCCTATGCTGCTCACAAGAACTTCACTGTCTATCAGATGGATGTGAAGTCTGCTTTTCTCAATGGAGAATTGCAAGAGGAAGTTTATGTTGAACAACCTCCTGGTTTTGAAGCTTATCAACAAGGAGACAAAGTGTATCGTCTGAAGAAAGCTCTCTATGGACTGAAACAGGCTCCAAGAGCATGGTATGATACTTTATCTGATTTTCTTTTAGTTAAAGGATTTCGCAAAGGTAAAGTAGATAAGACTTTGTTCACTATTGAATGGGATAATCATATATTGTTAGTTCAAATATATGTGGACGATATTATTTTTGGTTCAACTAACAAACAGATGTGTGAGAAGTTCTCTAAGCTGATGCAGAACAAGTTTGAAATGAGCATGATGGGAGAACTAAATTACTTTCTTGGATTACAAGTTAAACAGCTACCTGATGGTATTTTTATTAATCAAGCAAAGTACACAAAAGATCTGTTCAAGAAATTTGGTATGGAAACTAGCTCATCTATTAGTGTTCCTATGTCTACTGGACTTCGTCTGGACAAGGATGAAGGTGGCAAATCAGTTGACATCACCAAGTACAGAGGCATAATTGGGTCACTGTTATACTTAACAGCTAGCAGACCTGATATTATGTATTCTGTTGGGGTTTGTGCGAGATTTCAATCAAATCCTAAGGAATCTCATCTCTTAGCTGCTAAAAGGATATTAAGGTATCTCAAAGGCACACAAGAATTGGGATTGTGGTACCCAAGGGAATCAGGATTTGAACTTACTGGATATTCAGATTCTGACCTTGCTGGCTGTAAAATTGATAGGAAGAGTACTACAGGTACTTGTCAATTTTTAGGCAGTCGTCTGATCTCATGGATGAGTAAGAAACAGACTTCAGTATCCATATCTACTGCTGAAGCTGAATACATTGCTGCTGGAGCATGTTGTGCACAAATACTTTGGTTGAAGCATCAACTAGAAGACTATAATCTCAAGATCAGTGGAATCCCTATCTACTGTGACAATACAAGTGCAATCTCACTTACTCAGAATACTACTAGTCATTCCAGGACTAAGCATATTGAGATCAAACATCACTTCATCAGAGACCATGTTGAAAAAGGAAATGTTATTATTGAGTATGTTCATACAGACAATCAGATTGCTGACATTTTCACCAAACCATTAAGTGATGCAAGATTTTCTACTCTAAGAGTGGAACTGGGCTTGTTAAAATTGGATTCATAAGCTGAGGGGGAACCTATCAGAAGACTGGGTTCAACAGCTGACTAATCTGATATCAACAAGTGTTACACTTCAAGAAGACTGACTCTCAACAGACTAGTTGACTGATGAATTCTTGAATTCAGGGGGAACGTGTAAGACTAGCGGTACTCCTGTTTTAAAGATGAAATCTTCAATGACAGTTAGTTGAAGTTGTTTTAATCAGAAGATTTGTTCTTAATTCTTGAAGACTTGAAGATTATTTATCTTGCTGGATTGACAAACAGCAAAGGAAGATCACTAGATATTGGCTTTCACTAGTGATATACTGTATCAGACAAGTTGTCTATCAGATAAGTATTATTTTACTCATCTGTTTTTATTTATGTCAGCTTATATTAAGTGTTGTATTGAAAACGTTTTATCAGAAACACGCTTTTATAAGTAACAAACAAGTGGCGTTTCAAATTCCCGCCCGTCTGACATAATTAATAATTTTTTGAAATCCGCGTATATCGCTCACACGATCTGCTTTTCAGTAACTGATCTAACGGTTGACACTAATCACGGAAACCGACATTAAACCAACATCTATAAATCCAGATCTGATCAGCTTACTAAGCTTTTACGCACCCTCAAAATTTCAAAAGAGCACAGAGCATTTTTGCACTCATTCTACTGCAAATCTCTCTCGTTTTCCTTAATCTTTTTCAGAGATGTCTACCAAAGAAGCTAGCGCTGAAGGTATGTTCCTAAACTACCTGACGTATCACACAACTGGCACTCCGTTGATGAAGGAAATACTGAAAAAATTCAAGGCGGCAACCCTAGTTAACTTCATGGAGGCTCATGAAGATATGGTTTTCAAAGATCAAGTTATGGAGTTTTATGGTTCGGAAGGGAAGCCTAACCATGAAAAATTGGAAATAAATGCCAAAATTGGGGATAAAGTTATTTGTATAACCCCCAAGCTGCTGAATGAGAAATACGGACTCTCTCTTGAAGGATCAACTGAGATTTCAACCCTTGTTGAACCTCTTGAAGCAGATTTCTGGAATCTGGCTTCAAAGAAGAATGAAGTTTTGTCTGGAAGCATCAAGAAGAATCAGCTGAAGGACGAATTTCAGCGTATGGCAGATTTAGTTGCCAAAGTACTGGAGAATTGCACATTCTCGTTGGATAGTGTGCCAATGAAGAGGTTTCATACCATGATTGCTATCTATTATGGTTTGAAGGTGAGCTGGGCAACCTTCATTTGGTACATTCTTGCTGATCACAAGGAGCGTGGTCAAACACTTCACAGAATCTTCCTTAGCCATCTGCTGGTGAGTTTGAGATGTATAGTGACAAATGGCAAGGACGTTCACAAGGCCAAGGAGCTGAAAATTTATGAACCAGTAAAGACTGGAAGGTCGAAAGAGCCTGCTAATGTGCCAGAAAAGAGGCAATCAAAGAGGAAGGCTGCTGAGCCCTAAAGAGCCAGCTGATAAGGCCAAGAAAAGTAAGACAACTGTTCAAACAGCTAAGCCAGCTGTTCAAGCCAGAACAGATCTGTCTAAGAAAAAGGATGCTGTGGATATGATTGTTGATGAAACAGTCAAGGAGATTGATGAGATGGCAATTGAAACATCTCCTGAAAGAACCATTTCAGCTGAAGTGCCAGCTGAAAATGTGTCTAAAAGGACAAGGAGCGCTATGAAAGACACTGCTACATCTGCTGTTGTCCATCACACAAAGAAAACTGCCAGAAAGAAGATGACGTTTGTTGAAGAAGATACTGAACTTTCTGAGCTAGTTAGGGAAAGTCCTCCAACAGCAGAGAGGCCTGTTGGATCTGAAAAGGAGTCTGCTGTCGTGAAGTCAGCTGATGAAAATGTGAAACAGACTTCTGCACCAACAGCTGAGGTTGCTCAACCTCAAAAGGATCCTGAAGTGCAGATCCTTGAACCAATTGCTGCTGCACCAGTAGCGATTGCTGCTCCAGAACCAACAGCTGCGGCACCAGTTGTTGAATCTAGAGCTGCCAGGAAGAAAAGGACTGGCAAAGCAAAAGTGCCAGCTTATCACAAGAAGAAGCGCGAGGAAGCTGAACAAAGAAAGCGTGATGAAGCTGAGCTGAAAAGAGCTTTGGAAGCAAGCAAGAAAGATGCTGATGTCAAGAAAATGACTGAAGCAGAATTGGCTGCCAAGGAGGAAGCAGACTTGGCAAAAGCTCTAGAAGATAGCAAGAATGGATGCATATGGACCAAGAAGGTCAGGAGGCATCGTAATTGGCAAACCCAAGGAAGGAGAATTTGTTCTACCAAGGGCTGAACCACTTAAAAGAAAGAAGTTTGAAGTCAGAAGAGCAATTGAAGTTGTTCAAAGTGACTCTACTGCTTTTAAAAGATTTGAAGCCGAGCTAGAAAGGTTGAATCAGCTGCTTCAATCCAAGACCACCTTTCTCCCAGAAAAGATAAGATACAACAGATGGAGGGAGTATAGGTTGAATAAGTCTGAAGAAGAAAGACAAGCTTTGAGGGAGTTTGCTGCAGAAGGACGCTGGGTTCTTAATTGGTTGCAGACTACTTCTGTTGCAAAGGCATTGGATTCAGATTTTGTTCGAGACAGACTACATGACTTTGCAAGAGTCATTGTAAGTCAGGAGGCAACTGCTATCAAGAATTCACTTCCAAATAAGCCTGGTCCTGCTGATGACCGAATTGATAGAGCAGTTAAAGTTGCTGTTTACACAACTATGGAAAAATGGGCTGAACTATCAAGATATGAACCTGGTTCAACCAGTGATGTGCCCACTTTACCAAGTTTACAGCAAATTGTTGGCTCTGAAATCAGTACATATCAAGAACAGCTGAGTGCTAAACAGACTACTTCACCTTTTGTTCCAGCTGACTTGATTCGTCAGAAGACTGTAGTGTCTACTGATGGTACTGAGATCATTCACATTGCTGATGAGCCAGCTAGTGAAGAACAGAAGAAAGACCAGCAAGCTGAAGAGATAAACCGGGATACATCAACCAAGCTGCCTGCTGAAGTCAAAGATTTGGTTCCTTTAGCCATTGAGTGGAAGGCTGAGGAAACTCAAGTTCTTCATGAAGCTTCTGTTCAACAGGAAAAACCTGCTGAAACATCAACCTCTGTACCTACTGCTGACTTGCATTCTTCACTGATGGAGTCAATGCAGATGCTGATTGATAATGCCATGAAGGAGATGGAAATGAGGAATCAGCTGATGTTAAGGCAAATGCAGGAGGCTACTGCAAAGATGGTGCAGGAAGCCATAGAGAACTTTCCTCTACCACCAGACAATTCCCTTGCACTGACTCAGAGTATCTTGAGCATGAATAGAAACATTGAAGACGTGAAGGCTGATGTGAGTCATCTGCACACTGCTCTTCAAAGGCATGAGTCTGATATTGCAGGAATTGCCAGAGTCATGAAGGAAGTTGGTGAGGCAGAGATAGAGAAAAATGTTGCTTTAATGCAAGAGTTCACTGTTGTCACCAATAAAGCTCAAAGTGAAATATCAACACTTCAGCTGAATGTTGATTGCTTAAATGACCAGTCTGGTGAGATGAAGACTACTCAACTTCGCATGGAAACTACTCTGAATCATCACTCTGATCAACTCCAAGTTATGGATCAAAACATCAGGAAGCTTTGTGCTGCTGTCAACATAACTCCTGATCAACTCAACCCTGCTGCTGATGACAAAAAGGGGGAAGAGGAATCAGCTAAGAGGACTGTTGTTGCTGCAACTGTTCAAGTACAAGACCAACGTGCTGCTGCTGAAAAGCCAAGTGAAGATGAAGTACTTGAAGAGGAAGCTGAAGATGAAGCTGATGATGAAGTAGAGCCCAAGGATGTAGCTAAGACTGACAAAGAGTTAGCTGCCTCTAAGTACTCTGCTGAAGAACAGCTTAATCCATACGTGAAGTATAAAAGAATTGAGGACATCAAAGCAAAATTCGAAGCTGATGAAAGAAGAGAAAAATTAAAGAATCTTGCTGATGCTTTCTCAAGTGGTGAAGATGATGAAAGTAGTGATGAAGTTGAAGAAGAGGAAGAAGAAGAAGATGAAGAAGCTGAGGACTAGGCTAGGTTTTCTAGACTAGGTTATCTGTTGAAAATCTGTAATCAGCTTACTTTATTTGTAATTTTCACTTAAGTTCATTTTCCTTGTAACTTGCACTGTAATTTCAAGATCAAATTTATAAAAGTCAAGTTTCCAACAAATTATTTCTATCTCAGAAATCTTTGAGGACTTAACTTTAGTTTTAGGTACAGGTACTTAGCTGAAGTTTTGTCATCATCAAAAAGGGGGAAATTGTTGGATGAAGATGAAGACTTTAAAGTGAAGGGAGGTTTTGATGATTTCCAAAAGTCATCAGCTAAGTATGGAAGCTTAGTACAAACCTTAGAAGATATTTGACCAAGGAAGAATTTATTTCAGACGAGTCAAATATGGTCCAGAAGACTACTGATCTGTTGCTGAAGAAAGGAATCAGACTGGTGGATTTTCAGCCGACTCAAATCAGATTAGTTCAAGTTTGGGATCAGCCGAGTGTACATCAGACGAGTGATTTCGATCAGCAGAGTGGAAGTGGATCAGAAGTTATTGCAACGGTAATAAATGCACTTGGAGTAATAAATGCTGAAGAGGAAGGGTATTTATGACAAATGATTGAAGAGAAACCTCGTATCAGCTTGGTGCATTTAATGCGGACTGACAGAAGGTACAGCAGAGTGTACAGTGTTCAGTCGCAGGTAGCCGTTTCTGCAGAAAGGACCAGTACTCGAGGATTTGAACACCTGTCGATCTCTCAACGGGCAGATTTTCAAATCTCAAGTATAAATAGTTCTGTTCAAGAGTTGAAGAAGAAGATACAACACAGCTGAGATTATTATCGAAGCAAAATTCTTCTAAGTCTCAACCTCAAGAACAGAACACTCATCAGCCGAGTCATTTGTTGACGAAGCAGAATAGAGAGAAAACAAAGTATACATATAAATCTGAGTGATTTTGTTAGAATCGTGTTGTGAGAAGTAGATATCCATCTAAGTGAGTGATATTACTTCAGAGAGTAGGAGTTTCTTTGTGATTTCCTATTGCGCACTTGTGGCCTTTTCATTTGTTGATTGGCGCAAGCATTGTATACTGTAATCTGTGTGCTTATAGTATAACCCAAGATCTAAGTGACTTGGAAGAGTGGACTAAATGATTTATATCCATAAAACCACTATAAAAATCCTTTGTGTTTATACTTGCATTATTTCTTGCATATTTTCAAGAGCATACTTTAAACACGTAAAAGTTAACCGTTGAAAAGTTTTAAAAGGAGTTTGTAAAACTGGGGATAAACTTTTTCTAAGTTAAGAAAACTACTTGTGAAAAACAATAGAAAAATCCGCTGCAAGTTAGTTAATTTAAAACTCTGATTTTGATAAAATCAGCTAAGTAAAATCAGAAGAGTGGTCAACTCTGCTGTTCAAAGCTTTGTGCGAGATCAGCTTAGTCAACTTACGATTCCTGATCAGCTTAGTCTGCTGACAGAAAAAGTTAGAGATTTTGAAAGATAAATTTTTAAAGGTCTATTCCCCCCCCCCCCCCCCCCTCTAGACCTCATCTGACCACTTGGGACCAACACATTCCTTTCTTCCCTTCTAGCATTAGGAGCTCTTTCCGGATGTCCCCTGTTTAAAGTAGCAATAGCATCGTCTTGCCTATCCATCCTATCCCGAATCTCAATAAACATTATGTTCGTACGTTCAAACTGTTTTTGCATGGCTTGCAACATAAATGTATCCCCCTGTCCGCCTTTGTTTATTGCTTCACCACTTGTAGACATATTTGAAACTAGTTATAACAATTAGAAATAAATCCTCATAGCACTCCCTCACGTGTTTACATTCGAATAATGTCACTCAACACTCGTGTTGCACTCAATACGGCTTTTACCCTCTAATAATCTCACACTCTCTTGCCTTTTTCCACTCGTAACTCCCCTATTCAGTTCTTTAATGAACTAGAAAACTTTAATCAAGAGGTTCAACTTGTATTGTTTAAAAAATGAATACCAATGGTTGTGTATTTCAGAAATAATGAAACAAAGAGAATGATAATTTTTAGATTTGGGAGAACCGAAGAATAAATCATAATATATAGAGTAGTATCCGCCAATCACCCTTTTTTTTTATCAATCACGTTTTTTTTTTTTTTTTACCAATCACGTTTTTTTTTTTCACTTTTTTTGGCTGGATACTTACTACACAAACAAATTTATGAGTAGGAAAGAAGTAATTAATAGAAATGGACTAAATATATAAGAACAAGAAATAAAGATAAAGGATAGTAATCTGATTTTAGTACCTTGCTCTGATTACCAAATGATGCGAACCTCAATAGGAAGATTCAATTTCATCCCAAGAAAAACTAAAAATCAGATTGAAAGTGATAGTGAACTTGGGACCCAACGATTTTATGAAATAGCAAACCACAAGTATTCCAGATTGTAGCGAAATTGTGACCCAACGATTATAAATAATCGCAAACCTCAAGTATTCAAGTTTTGAACACCACAAGGAGAAACATTGATAAGTTCTGAAGTTCAATGAAGAACCAAAAGAGGAGTAAAAACTCACTTTATATTTTCAGCCAATAATGATTGATTCCTTACAATTCAGCCATACTAATATATAGGGTTGGAACAAGTCTCCAACCATAGTAATTAAAGCCAACACGTTTTCATAAGTGTTGGGATACAAAAAGGTGCCTAGAATCCTCCAAATACATATAGAAATATGAAAAGTCTTGACTATTATCTATATAGACTTATATATATTAAAATCTGATGTAAATAAAGCCTAATTGAAGCTTCTCTTTCCCATAAGACTTAATTTTATGTAAGTAACTTCAATGAATTCCAAAAGCCATCAGATTATATTGTTTGGATTAAATTCAAAACCAATGCATCTTCTTTTGGGCCAAACTTATGCATGTTAGAATCAGCCCATATTTCTTGAATTAGCCCGTTAAATGCTTCCTTCAGCTTTTTGGATCTTGCCCTTGTAATTGGCCTAATTGGAACATACAATGGATCCTTAGCTTGTACTTGTTCTTGGTGATTCTCATCAGCTCCCAATTTTGATTGGAAGTTAAATGCCTAGACTTGTATGCTTTGTACTTTGCATTTTTGGAAAAGTCCAAAGCATTAGCATAAGTTTCCAATTCATCTGGAATAATTCCTTTGGCAGCGAGTTGCTGAACACCTTTGAAAAAGCTTGTCTGTAATAGGCTTCCAGCTTAGCCTTGAAGATAGCATCAGCCACTGGCGATCATAAGAAATCTCGAGCAGTCTCCATCCTTGCAACTTCCCTACCTTGGTGATAGGCTTGCTCACACTCGAACTTGACCTGGGCAAGCTCCTTCTTAACCTCTTCAAGCTCCTTCTCAATCACTCTATTCTCGACCACTGCCGCAACAAGAGATTATTCAGTACCAGCAGGAACTTTCTTGGAAGACTCAGCCTTATGAAGTTTGGATTTCAATTGGCCAATCGTAGCATGAGCTTCCGCAATTGCGTGTCCTCTGGAACCTACTTTTCTCAAGTTCCAACCTATAGAGGCCCTGCATTCCTAGATCTCCAACCTAAAAGAATAAGGAAATTTTTTTATAAAAAGAGGATGTTCTAACACCTTGATGATGTCGAGCAAAGTCCTTCAATATCTGTTTGTTTTCCTTGGTCAGAAGATCACTTTGGTCATGTTTGAATCGCCCAACAAGGAAAATTTGAACTGAATTATCTGCAAGACTTTCCACATCTGGAGCTTCAATACAAATTGTCCTATCCACAGGATAGCCTCCAACTCGGGGCCCTTCTAGATATTTTTGAACAATGTCGATGATATCTCGAGCCGAATCTATAGGCGATACATTGGTTGATGATCGATCCTTCTTTTGACTAGGTTGTCGAGATGGTCCAGCTCCTGTGGCTTGTTCTCTCCTATGCTCGGACCCCATATGTTAGAAAGTCATTAAACCTTTTCCCACGCCATGTCTCGGAACCAGTTCATGATTTTTGACAAAAGGACTTACATATAGCGTCTCTTCAAATTGTTCATCAGCTTTATCTTCCATTTCAACAACAGGAGATGTTTCTATTCGAGATCTCTTATTTTTTTTTTCGAGAAGGCGCTTGTTTCTGTTTCCTTGAAGTTTCTGGAGCTTTAGAGCTTGAAGCCACTACCTTCCCCGCGACTAAGGCTCGAAAAGTGGCTACGATCACAACTGAAAATGAAAAAATGGAAAATCGTTAAGTATATTGATAAATTAGATAGATATAACAAATTTGATGATACTCACATAGAGATCGTGCATCATCAGCAACGGCAAGACTGTTAATCCCCGCCTTATCCAAAATTAGCTCCCTTATAATCAAGGCAGATTGATAGGGATTGGATACCAAACCTTTCAGAAAATCAGGATCAAACTGGTGCAACAGTGTTGACGTGACCTCCCTTTCCCTATATGTCTAATTCCAAGGACAGATCATCTTCTTTGCATCCTCCTCCGATGGTCGAACGAAGAAATAATTATGCTTCCAACCAGTTCCATTGCTCGAGAGATATTGGTCGAAAAAACACACCTTCGAGCGCGTTGAGAGACATAAAAGAAACCCTCATTGGAAGCTATGGAAGTGGTAAGTTTGAATAGGTACCAAAAGTTCTTAAAATTAGCCACCTTATTATGAATCTGAATGAGCACAATGAAGGCAGTTAAGTAGGCCATTGCGTTGGGACAATTTGGTTTGGAGAAAGCTTGAATACATTGACAAATTCGAGCACAAAAAACTGTGCAAAGGTAGCCTAAGTCTGTGATCGAACTGCAACCTTCTGACAGGTCTATCGCGCGCTGTTGTTCAGTCGGAAATACTATCGACCAGCTAGGAGGAAGATACTTGCCATATTCGTTGGGAGCCCTCTTTTGATCTTCAGGCTCGTCATAACGGCACTCCGCATCTTCTGCGGGTATTTATGTTCTCTGTTGACAAGAGATGCGGTTCGGAACTGGAGGATAGATTTTGACAGAAATGTTGTTGTAGACCACTATCATATGTTGCAAGATTGGTGGTTGCTCGTGAGCGGGCTGGTTGTTGGTAGGCTCCTCCATGTTTTCCTCCGCATTTAAATTCTGGTCGTTGGGAGGTTCTTGGAAGTCTCCCCAACGAGGTCCTCGATCTCTACATGCTCCTCTTCATTATCACTTGGAGGATTCGGAAGATTGGGTTTGTGTGCAATAGGCCAGGTCGGAGATATATCTTTCGAGGAGCTAGACCCCGAACCAGAATCATTATGTGGATCTGAACTAGAATTTGATGTTTGGTTTTCTTCCAATCTAGACATATTGTTTTCGAGCTCTACCTCGCTAATTTGTGTAATTGAATAAGGTATTAAAAGATTATAAATATAGAGTTTCTCGAACAAAAGAGATGAGAGCTCCGATCGTTAGAAAGAAGAATAAGGTAAAAGTGAAATCTCAGGGCCCTACTATTTATACAAGGACAAAAGGGAAAATTGCGCTGTAAAACCCTAGTATTCGCGCCTCTTCGTTGTGCCAGTAAGTGCGAAAAGGAAAATTGCCACTTTGGTCCCTAAATTTTCAAATTATTACTAACGACAATTGAAAACCGTAAGCTCGGAATGGAAGTCTCTATAGACTTTTAGTTAATCTTATGTTCAAAGAGCTTATAGGAGAGAGAATGGAAGTCTCTGTAGATGATATGTTTGTGAAGAGAATGAATGAAAAATATCATATCGATCATTTGGATCGATGTTTTAAGATTCTACGAAAATACGGGATGAAACTCAACCAGGCGAAAAGTACTTTCAGATTGAGATCTAGAAAATTCTTGAGATATTTAGTGCAACAAAGGGGGATCGGGCAATCACTTAGGCCATCTCCATTGAGGTGGGGGGAGGGGGAATCCAAGGGGAGGGGGGTGAAGAAGTGAACTTTTATGGGGAGGGGGATGAAATTGGGGGGGTGGTGGGCGGTGGGTCACCCACCGCCCAGGTGTGTGGGGCGGTGGGTGAACCCACCGCCCCACACACCACAAATTGGGGCTGGGCAACGCGCCCAGCCCCTATTCTTCTCTTTTTTTTTTCTTTTTTTTTAATTTAAATGGGCTGGGCATGTTGCCCAGCCCCATATCTTCTTTTTTTTTTTTTTTCTTATTTTAATGTGCCCAGCCACAAGTCTTTTTTTTTTTTTTATTTAAATAGTAACATTAATTATTTTTCCACTCTCACTTTTATTACTTGTGCATTTTGTTGTAATATTGTAATTATATGTACAATGTTTATTAATTATTATTATTATTTAGCTCTATTATTATTAATTTTATTAAGTGAGAATGGAAAAATATGAGAATTAGAATTTTGTGGAATAAATGGTAATAAAGTTAACATTAATAAAGATATTTTATTACTTGTAATATCATAACTTTTATGTAATAAACCCAACATTAATTTATTTTTTCGTTTGAAATTTAATCACATTGTTAAAGATTTTTTTTTATGGAAATTAAATACATTGAAATTAAATACGACTAGTGGATTAAAAATAGAATACTGGTTACATAATTTAAATACGATAAATTAGATTAGAAACGACATAACCCTATCAAATTTAATTATTAATTATTATTATTATTATTATTATTATTATTATTATTTTATTATTATGATTATTTTATTATTATTATTATTATTATTATGATTATTTTATTATTATTATTATTATTATTATTTTATTATTATTATTATTATTATTATTACCATGAAACCAATTATGAGCAATATAAAAAGAGTGGGAAGATTAAGTGAGAGTGGGGAAGTATGAGAATTGGAATTAAATAGAATGGGAAGATTGAATCACTGAAGATGACTATAAAAAGAGGAGTCTGAAGGGGAAGGGGAGTCTGAGGGGAAGGGGAGTCTGAGGGAAAGGGGAGTCCATACCCACTGGAGATGGCCTTAGATAAAGCCCCCCGGGTCAATCGTCGAAGTACAAAGTATAGTGGGAAAAATCGTATCCCTCAATATATTTATCTCCAGATCGACAGACAAGAGTTTGCCTTTCTTTCAAGTTTTAAGGAAAGCAAAGAGTTTTGAATGGACAGAAGAATGCGATTGGGCATTCGAACAATTGAAAGAATACATGACCTCTTCCCCACTTATTGCTAAGCCAACTGAGGGACAACCTCTTTATATGTACATTGTTTTCTCAAACTCCGCAGTCAGTTCAGTTATGGTGAAGATAAAAGATTCTGAACATAAGTCTCTGTATTATCTTAATAAGCTTTTGCGGGGTGTAGAAAAGAATTATATGGAGATATACAAATTTGCTTTTGCACTTGTAGTCGTTGCTCGAAAGTTAAGACCTTGTTTTCAAACTTTCAAGATCATTCAATGTTGGCATATTTCCTCCTGGAAACCTCGAAGTCATCAGACATGGTAATCGATACATCAGGATCCATGTCTAACGACATACTAGTCGTAAACGATCCCGTCTGGTTAATGCATGTTGATGGAGCGTCTAGTAAGGATGGTGGTGGTGCAGAAGTAAGCTTTAGAGGCCCAAAAGGGAAGATTTGAATTATGCTATCACTCTTGATTTCATGGTGACCAATAACAAGGCTTAGTATGAAGCTTTAATTGCAGGCATGGAAATGGTAATTAAGGAAAATATCAGGACTTTGAACGTACTAACTGATTCTAAGTTGATTCAAAAGAATGTTAATGGCAATTACGAGGCCAAAGATTACAACATGATAAAATATCTGGCCAAAATTAATGAACTGGCAGCCAAGTTCAATAAGTTCGAGCTTCCAGCATACCAAGGGAAGAGAACCAATGGGCAGATCAATTGTCACGATTTACTGGCTCCATGGATGGAAGAACATGAAGGGTGATCACCTGGTTGATCTCTAACACTCCAACTATATATCTCTACATGGTACCTGATTTGAATATTTTTCGTAAAAAAATTTAAAATTCCGCTGCTTTTAACGTTCTGACGTTACCCATAACCCAACAATTAATTATTTCTCTCTCAGAATTAACTCTTTAATTCTTTTATTTGATTTAACTCTTTAAATCAAACCATTCCTTAATTGACTGTCACTGTCCAACTGTATTGTGTGTGACCCTCTAGGTTCACCATCAATTGGCACGACTTTCGTGATTTAATTAATGAGCAATTAATATTTAATTAATTACTCCGATCAATAAACTACTTTTAATTGACCACTCCAGAATTAATCTCCCATTAATTCAGGAGTACCCACACCTCATGGTCGATGTCTAGCCACAAGCCCATGAGGCCCAACTTCAGGTGAATTGATATTAGTGAACCTCACCTCTTATAAGTACCATGTACATACGGTCCCTCTAACGACTAATTTCCCGATCGAGACCTAGGGTGTGTGAATTAGTCAGCACCTCTAATTATCTCGATTATGTACTTTCTAATTCTGGATAATAATTCCAGTGTGACTGCTAAATTTGGAAACCCCTTTCCAAATCCGTCACTGACCATGGCCATGGATTTCTAGGAATGTATTATCTAAGAATGTACAGGAAATTCCCTCATTCATTACAATGAGTCGGTAGATCCCATCTTGATGCTAACCACTCGCGTATACGACTGTACGTACCCAATGTAGGCGCACAATGGTCAGGCTACGTGACCGGCTCCTAAATCAAAGCACGCACACCCGTATACCGAATTCGCCCTAGCACCTCAAGTCTAAGGACTAAATCGTACACTGTTATAAGTCCTGAGAAACATCCCATCACTGATATGCTTTACGCACTTCCACAATGGGTTTCTCTGTTCGGGTCGTTCGATGAGTTCGATCCCCTATCGAACCACCTAGTCATATGCACTGACATCAAATGTCTTGTTCATGAAACTCCACAAATTCACTCCATGTGAATCATGCATAATCCTACAAGTCTTGACGATTCCTTCGATACCCCGTCTCGACAGGAATCTATGACTTGGAAGACTTTTGAGATCACGACCTTAGCGACTGTTTCATGATTGCACTCAATACTGAAGTGAATCGTCCCATAGTCATGAGTGATCTCAGGGTTTCAACCAATCGCTTAAATGTGTTCGCGAAAGATGAAGTTGCCATCAGTTTATCTTATTAAATAAATAAACTTTGCGTATTAATTAATAAATCAAAGATTCAACAAGATAAAATAGTCCTATTACAAGCTATTGAGTTGGCTTGCAGGGCACTATCCTATCAACAACAACAACTTTCACCCTCAGTCGAGACATTTTGCTTTTTTTTTAGCAAGTCTTTATCGAGGTGAGGGGCATAGCAACAACTTTCACCCTCAGTCGAGACATTTTGCTTTTTGAGCAAGTCTTTATCGAGGTGAGGGGCATAGCAACAGCTTTCATCCTCAGTCGAGACATTTTGCTTTTTGAGCAAGTCTTTATCGAGGTGAGGGGCATAGCAACAGCTTTCACCCTCAGTCGAGACATTTGCTTCTTTTCTTCTCTCTCCCTTCTAATCAAGAAATTAATAGAAAAATTAAAATGATTACAACTATCTTCCATAGTACTTCCTCAGGTTAACTGCATTCCAGGTTCTTGGCCAAGTTTCACCGTTAAGGTGAGCAATTTTATAGGATCCCTTCTTTCCGACCTCCTGCACGACATAAGGGCCATCCAATTCGGTTGAAGCTTTCCGACGTGTTTTGATACCTCTACCTTTTTGAGGACTAAATCCCCAACTTTAAATGTTCTTATTCTGACTTTTTTGTCATAAGCTCTTTCCATGCTGGATTTTGTGGCCTGGATCTTTATGCATGCTCGGTCACGCTTGTCATCTGCATGGTCGATGCCCATCTCTCTCAATAGCTGGTTCTGGTCGGGATCATAACCCTTACTAACGTCTCGACTGGAATTACAGCCTCCGAACCGTACACCAATGAGAAAGGAGTCTCTCCAGTGGCAGATTTTACTGAAGTTCTATTTGCCCAAATGACTCCAGGAAGCTCATCTAACCATTTTCCCTTTGCCTCGGTCAAACGCTTTTTAAGTGATCGGACAATTTCCCTGTTGGTGACTTCGGTCTGCCCGTCGGCTTGGGGATGACCGACCGAGGTGAAATTCTGCTGGATTCCAAATTTTTCGCACCACTCCAAAATCTGATTTCCCGCAAACTGAGTTTCGTTGTCGGAGATCAAGATCCTCGGTATCCCGAACCTGCAAACAATATTCTTCCAGAGAAAATTTATAACCTGAAACTGAGTAATCTTGATTAGTGCGATACATTCAACCCATTTACTGAAGTATTCAACAGCAACCAGGACATAGTTTTTTCTCGATCTAGCTGTTGGGAAAGGTCCCACGATATCGATCCCCCATTTATCGAATGCCCAGCAGATCGGAAGAGAGTGCAGCTGTTCGGCGGGCTGATGAATCAAATTTGAATAAATTTGGCAATGATGGCACTTCTTGACATAATCGATGGCATCCGAAATCAAAGTAGGCCAATAATATCCAGTCCTCGAGCACTTCAAGGCTAATGCTCTTGAACCGCAATGGCTTCCAGCCTCACCTTCATGAATTTCCTTTAGGATAAGATCGAATTGACTCTCCGGAATACACTTCAACAGAATTCCTGAACTAGATCTCTTATAAAGCTAGAACTCGATCAAAACGTACATTGGAGCTCGATATTTAATTCGTCGTGCTTCGTTTGCTTCCTCTGGGATAAGTTTTTAAGGGTTCCATCCAGGAAGGCCCTTGAGTATCTATCTCCATGATTTCTGAGCTCGGTGCTACGTTCAAATCTATAGCTGGAGTGTTGGACATCAACCAAGTTATTACTCTCTCCTTTCGTCCATCCATCGATCCTCTAAATTTCGAGAGCAAATCCGCCCAAGAGTTTTCTTCCCGAGGGATAGCTTGGATATCGAACTTATCCAGCTTTGCCACTAGATCCTTCACCCTCTTTAGATACTTTACCATGTTGAACTCTTTTGCCTCATAGGCCCCTTTCACTTGCCTATGTATCAGCTCGGAGTCGGTCAACACGGTAAGAGACTTTATACTTGCTTTAATTGCCATTTCTAATCCAGCGATTAGGGCCTCGTACTCTGCTTCATTGTTCGTGACCACAAAATCTAGAGTAATTGCATACCTGAGGTCCTCCCCCTCGGGACCCTGAAAGTGAATTCCGGCCCCATCACCTTCTCTAGTCGATGACCCATCGACATGCATCACCCATACTTTCTCCTGAACATCTAACACCAGGTTAACCTCGGGAACTTGTTGCTTTTCCGAACTGGTTCCTGTTGATTCTGCAATGAAATCGGCCAGGACCTGGGCCTTAATCGCTGTTCGGGGTTGACACTCGATTTCGAACTGTCCAACTTCCACAGCCCATTTAATCAATCTTCCGGACGTCTCCGGTTTTGACAGAACTTGCCTTAGAGGCTGGTTTGTCAAAACAATAATCTTATAAGTCTGAAAATAAGGCCTCAGTTTTCGTGCGGCAATAACCAGAGCAAGTGCGAATTTCTCGATCTCCAAATAATTTTTCTCCGCCCCTTGAAGCAACTTACTCAGATAATACACCGGCTTGTGATCAGAATCCTGAACTCTTAGCAAAACTGAACTTATGGCATCCGTCGATACTGCTATGTATAAATACAAAGGCTCCCCCTCGACCGGCTTTGCTAACATCGGTGGGGAGACTAAGTACTTCTTAAGCTCCTCAAAAGCTTTATCGCACTCCTCATTCCACTTGAAGCTTTTCGATTTCCTCAACAATTTGAATAAAGGGAAACTCTTGTCCGCTGAGCGGGATATAAATATGTTCAATGATATTATTTTTCCGATCAAACTCTGCATTTCAGATAGCTTCGTTGGCGGTTTAAGTTCGGCAATAGCTCTAATTTTCTCTGGGTTTGCCTCGATGCCACGCTCGTGGACCAAATAGCTGAGAAATTTTCCCGATCTCACCCCGAAGTGCATTTTGTTGGATTTAGTTTCATTCTGTACTTCCTCAAAATCGCAAAACATTTGTCGAGGTGCTTTATATGATCTTCCTCGGTCATGCTCTTCACGAGCATATCGTCGACATAAACTTCCATGATTTCTCCAATTAAATCCTTGAACATCATGTTCACGAGCCTTTGATAAGTTGCTCCAGCATTCCTCAGTCCAAAAGGCATCACTATGAAGCAGTACACTCTGCGTTCGGTAATGAAGGCGGTTTTGTCTTGATCCCTTTCATTCATAAAAATCTTATAAAATCCTTGGAAGGCATCCATCATGCTAAAGAAGATGAAACCGGCGGTCGAATCGACCAGCATATCGATCCGCGGTAAGGGATAGGGATCTCTCGGACATAACTTGTTCAAGTCTGTAAAGTCATTACACATTCTCCACTTGTTGTCCACCTTTTCTCCCTTTGACACCAACACAACATTGCAGAGCCATTCAGTAAACGTTATTTTCTTGATCTGCCCAGCGGCTAACATTCTATCGACCTCAGCGTTAATGATTTTATCTTTTTCCCGACCATGATTCCTCTTCTTTTGCCTAACTGGCTTTGCTTTAGGATCGATATTCAGCGAATGAGTAATCACCCTTGGGTCGATCCCCACGATGTCATCGGAGCTCCAAGCAAAGACATCGGCATTATCTCTCAAGAACTCGATCAACATGGTTTCCATCCCTTGACTTAGCTCAATCCCGATCCTGGTGAACTTCTCGGGTGAACCAGGAACTAACGTTACCTGTTTATGATTTGGGGGTTGTACGCTCATATAGATCTCTTTTCCTTTTTTACTCTGCAATTTTTCACAATCTGGTAGAGGGAGATCGGATACCGAGAAGATCTTTTCATCCTCTAACTTCCTCTTCAAGGGCAAAATAGGTTCAAGCTGCTTCTTCATGTTTAGGGATGTGTTATAACACTCCCATGCCATGCACTGATCATTCCTCATTTCTCCGACCCGCGCCAAAGTGGGAAACTTGACCTTCTGATGGTAAGTCGACACGACCGCTTTGAAAATATTTAAAGCCGGTCTTCCCAAAATAGCGTTATAAGCGAAAGGGGTACTTACGACCAAGAATTTGACCATCTTCGTCACATCTTTAGGTTTTTTACCCATTGTGGTACTCAGGAGGATGGTTCCGAGAGGAACGATTTTCGATCCACCGAAGCCAATAAACGGGATAGATACCCGATCCAAACGTGGGTGCTGTAAATTCATTCTATGAAGAGCTTCATAGGAGATTATATTTGCCGAGCTACCATTATCGATCAATACCCTTTTAACCTCAAAGTTAGCAATTTTCAAAGTTAAAACCATCGAGAAATCGGGGTCATCTTCATTAGTATCCCAAGTTATTTCACCTGGTCTGTCAGCCTCGGTAAAAGCAATGACCTGATTTTTCGAAGGTGCTGGTTCTAAGGACATGATTTCGCTCCTGGTCGAGACACCTGTCTTTATCGACCTAGCTGTCCTTTTACTTGCATTCCTGCTGTCTCCCCCGGTAGGTCCGCCAGCTATTACATTTATTACCCCATTCGTCTGCTCCTCGGTTTGATGTTGATCTTCACGGTGCTGTTCGGAAAACTTCCGCGGACTCCTAGATCGGAAACGGTTGTTTGGATTCCACTTCCATACTCCTTTAACTTTCCCTGAGCAATTAATATCTCAATTTCCTGTTTTAACTGAAAACAATCCTCGGTGCTGTGACCCCGAGCCCTGTGGTACCTGCAATACTTATCATAATTCAAAGTTCCCGGCCTGGCTTGAGTGATACGCCGAGCTTCCGGGACCAAGTTCCTTTCCTCGAGCACAGTTAAAATTTAATCCCTTGAGGCATTCAGCCTGGTGAAACTGCTTTTTTCAGGTTCTCTCCTTGGAGCTCTCTCTGGAGAAGCAGGTCGACCGTAGACATTAGATCTGTGGGTCGGAGCCTGAGGTTTATAGACCTTAAGTCTCTGCCAAACCGAGCCTCTTTGCTGCGCGTTTGACCCTCCGTAGTCGCTTGGTTTTGGGATAGGGGCCCTGTCAGGTTTCTTTCCGACCAGGGGCCTAGGATTCTGAGCGTTCTTCAACTTGTTCATTTCCTCCTGAATCATGTATTTTTCAGCTATTTCCATGATTCGCTCAAAATATTTGGGTTGCTTTTGACAAAGAGCGTTCCCGAACTGGCTATTACGGGTTAGCTCGAACATCAATGATGACATAAATTCAATCTGAGGAGTATCGACTTTCAGAAGTTCAATACTAAACCTTGCCAGCCACTGCCTTAGCGTTTCTCCTTCCAGCTGCTTCACAGTTCCCAAATGATTGGCAGGTAACCTTTGTTTCCTTTGGCTGGCAAATTGGTGTTTTAACTTATCGCACAACTCATCGAAAGAGAAGATAGAGTTCGGAGGTAACTTTCCGAACCAGTCCAAAGCGATTCCTTCGAACGTGGTGACCATGATTTTGCAACAGAAGTCTTCTGAATGCCCATATAAATTCAACACATTTATGAAGCTATTAATATGCTCTCCTGGGTCGGAGGTTCCATTATACCTTGGCAACCTCGTTGGAACGGTCTCTGTACCTCGAGCTTCTCTAATTTCTTGACAAAAGGGTGAACATCGCATGATATTCGTACTCAATTCCTTGTCTCGCCCATCCTCAAGGAAAACGGCCCCGTCCTCTTTAGCCTCAGTTCATCGAGCCCTAACATCCGCGGGTCGGGCTTCCTTTACCAGCATCTCCTTCTTTAACTCCTTTACCACCCTTTCTTGAACAATCTTTTCCAGGTCAGCCCCGGTGACTTTTCTGTAGATTGGCTTTTTTAACCCGTCCGCAGCTTCGGGCTGACTTTCCTCGACCACTGAATCTTCTATGTCTTGAACAGTTCTAGATGGTTGCCCTGAGCGGACAACGGTTCTAGCTCGAGGTGCTCTGGGTTGGACATTAGATGGTTCCCCCAAAGCAGACCGGCGAATACTCCCTTCCCTTTGTCTGTTGGAAACGGGACCCCGAGCAGTAGGTTGATCGACTGGGGGCTGCTGACCAGGCATAGTTTTTCGATCTGCTCTTTCCGTGTTCAGAAATTCTCTACACATAGTTCCAAAAATAGAACGCAGGTCGGCCACTATCGTATGAATAGGCAAATCATTCGGCGGGTCGAGCGGCGGCACCTCAGACTGGTGGGCTACTCGGGATTGGTTACTTGGTTCGTTGTTTACCGACTGTTGAGCTCCAACGGCTTGTGAAGGCTCGCCACGTTGGTACGTATATCTCCTAGTAGTAGGCATTTTTCGATCTAACACCCGAATAGGCCCCACGGTGGGCGCCAATTGATTATGCTCTTTTTCGTTCGGGACAAATAAGGAAAGTCGAGCAAAACAATAAAAATAGTCGAGTGTGTAAGTGATGTATATTAATATTAAGATCCGAATACAAGTTACAAAGTAGGTCTACTCGAGCGTTACAGGATGCCGTACTACTAGCTAGATAAATACAAAGAAAAGCAAGCTATGGCCTATTTCGAGCTCTATGTCCGAGCTGGTTTGTATCTTGGGAAAAGTGCCGTCCCTGATGTCATAAATGCGCCGCGTATATATAGGAACAGTGATGAGCTAGCTAGACCATCCGCAGGGGAATACGTCTTGCCAGCTGTCCAGGCCTGAGGGTCGGCCCCACAGTAATTCCGAGGAAATGAGCAGGTCGGAAAGCAGATCGGAATATTGGCTCTCGAGCTAATAGTCTGGCTTGATCAGAAACAGCGTTCTGTAGGTCGAAGAACAGTCTTCCTGATCGGAATTGAGGTCGATCTCGAGCAGAGGTATTTCCTAAAATGGCGTATGCGAAATATCCCTCATCAAAAATCTTCACAATTTTCTGATTTACAGAGGACTTAACGATATTGACACACTATGTGACGGCCCGACTCCGCAGGTCCGTCGAATAACAGTCGGTCAATTTTTTTTTTTTGAAAAATATTAAAATACTGACTTTATTTATTTATTTTTAAAACTGAAACAATAAATTAAAAGTTTTAAGCGGAAGCTGTTTAAAACAAAATAAGAACAATTTAAATTACTATGTTTTTTACGAAAAGGTAAAATCAATTTTCATAGTAGAGGTTTAAAGCGGAAGCATTTGATCACAACATATCAAAAGATTTGAACAAAATAAACCGAGAGAGATAAATAAGCAATTTATGAAAATCTTGTCTCTTTTATGAAAATATAATCAACTTTAATGATTCAAATATTCTAAGCAAGGTTTTAAACAAAATCGAAAAAGAACATAAATCGACAACAAAATATAACTACACTTTCAAATACTAGGGTGGGACCGCAATCGTGATGACCTAACCGCAACCCGACTATTAATTTCCAGAACACCTGAAATTGAAAAGAATGAAACATGGAATGCATAAGTTGATCGTCCAACTTAGTGAGGCTGTGGTGTGAATTTGCATGGTGATGCGTTGATGCAACATAATATATAACGTAATCATGTTATCAAGCAAATTAAGCATATATTCAAGACAGAAGAAACACGGAGTTCACATAACCAAGAATTTGTTGATGCCGTCCTCCACTTACCCTCCATCCTCAGTCTGATGTCCATCCAAATACACCAAGTAAGGAGCGACCTTACTATCTAAAGTGCATCGACATGTCTTTGCCTAAGTTCGTCTTTACTCCCCAAGTGTTCCTCCTCACTTAGATTGTAAGGCCATGCCTATGGGTAACCGTGACAATCACGCCGGCCCTTGCCGTCCAGGTTGGCATCGGGTCCATATACCAATCAAAAGGGGCCCACGCAAAATCGGAAACAAACGGAAACACATAATTGGAAAATAAACGGAAACATAACATATCAAACATATTATCAACATTTAATAACTTATCAGATGAAATTTTGGGTATCATGATAATTTAGTAAAATATATTCGCAACTAGTAGATTTGGATGTAGCATGCATTGGGATTATCATGTTAATATACTAAGGATTTCATGCGAGTAATGTCGATCTAACAAGTCCAATTTATTCGTGACAACATGCAAGAAAAAATTAGAATATAACACATGCTTTGATTATTAAGAGCATAAGTAAATGTTTGGACTCGATCTACTAGCACATCAGACTGACATACAAATTCAACACACAACGCTCACCTTTGTCGATTAGTATAGCGACTGAAATTCCACAAATGAAGCGTAAGTACGTATACGATTTATAATTTATCTAACAACCTTACTTAAACATAACTAATGAAAATCCCACATAAAGATTTTCTAAACTAACAAACATCGTACACAAGAACTTAGAACTTACGACTTAAACTCCAATTAAATAAATAATTTTTAAGCTTTAAGATTTTTCAAAACTCACAATATTAATTACATAAAATCAGCCCCAAAACAACACATTTTTCCTTTCATATTTTAGATTTACAAAAAGACCCCTAAACTTTTAAAAACATCCATTTTTGCGAAAAATTTGGAACAAACTTTAAATCAAAGGATTTTTAGCTAAACCCATATCGAAAATCAAATAAAAACATAGTATTAAGTATCTTGTTATTTAAAAAATGAAAGCTTTAAAAATCCCTCAAGTTTAAAACTTTTCAAAAATAGTCTCATAGTTTTGAAAACTTTAGAAAATCAACTTTCTTGCAAAATAATTCAAAATCCAAGCATCTAAGCAATATTTAAAAATAATTAAGCATAATTTCAATATAAAATTGGGATTAAAAATAAGTTTTAATAACTTTTCACAAACTAACTATGAGAAACAAAAAGTTCTATAAATATAAATTTTCTTTGGAAAAATTTACAAATTTTCAATCTTAAAACACAAGCGAACAAAGCACTACTTCAAATCAATTAATCAAAAGTTTATAAAAGTAACTATGTAAAAACAGCAACAAAACAGCGCCTTTGCCCTCTTATTTTCAGATTTACAAAAATAACCCCAAAAGTTTCAAATACTCCCTTTTTGCAAAAAAAAACTTGGATCAAACTTTAAAACAAATAATTTTTCAAGTAAACTCATACCAAATATCAAACAAAAACAGAGATTTTCAGTCCATTTTTACTCCAAAAATCGCATGCCTAAGCCCTTCTACTTTTAAAATATTTTAAAAACACACCCAAAGTTTTGAATATTAAAAATATCGACATTCTTACAAAAATAAATCAAGATCCAAACATATAAGCAATATTTCATCAAAACCCAAGCAAATCCACATTAAAAATCTAATATTAGATATACACTTGACAACTTTTCGCAAAACTACATGGATAAACTAAACTTCTTCAATATATACTTTGAAGAAAAGAAAGTAAAATCACAAATATTAAAGAACACATGCATAGACGGATTTTTACCCAAATCAACGAAAGGGATGAAGCTCTCTTCATCTTCAGACCTCCGACGGTGGTGGTGGCGGCTCCGGTGGCAATGGCGGTGGCTCCGGTGGTGGTTCCTAACAAAAGCCTCAAATTCTTACTTTTCACTAACTTCTAACGACTGCCGATTCACTCCGGGAGAACCAAACGACGATCCGAACGGTCAATATGTAGCCCCATGTGTGTAGGACCGTCAAACAAAATCTGGGCACGATCCAACGGTGGATAAAGACGTAATGAGTGAACAACCGAGGCTGTGTTGTGTATATCCGAGAATTTTATCTTTCTAGAGTGTCATCTCTTTCCCCCTCTCTTCTTAACTACATCTAAGTATTTTAAGTTGTAAAGGAGATAAAGTGGGTTTGAAGGAGATATTTAATGGACTATGAAATCATATTTTTAGTGTATAGATACATATACACACAATATGGGGAAGAGGTGATTATAATTACTCACCAATTCCACCAATGCATGTCTTTCTTGGGTAGTGGAGTTTACTCCACCCAAGGGCATGCCTTAGTAGCCCTTAGGCTTTCCTAGGAGAGATAATTATTGCTATATAGCAGCCTAGAAGATTTTGGGGTGAATTTTCACTTTGCCCCCTAAAGTTTTGAAAACTTACATTTCAGCCCTTAATATAAAATTTTTATGCATCCAAGCCCAAAATTTTCAAAAAGGTCTTAATGTTATTTTAAAGTAACTTTTATGTTTTCAAAGTTCACAAGGTCACAAGATTTAATTAAATTGTATATTTTAGTTCAAATTACTGCTTAACTTTGAAAATAACAAGTAGCACATAAATTTGGTTTAAAAATCCAATCAAAAGGATTCGAAATTTTTTGGGGCGTTACACACCAAGTTCTCCATTCGGGGTCAATTGTGACCAAAATAAAAAATCTTCACAATTTCTGATTTACATAGGACTTATCGATACTGACACACTAAGTTCTCCGTTCGGGATCAATTGTGACCAAAATTAAAAATCTTCACAATTTTCAAATTAATGGTTGGAATAATATCGTTAATGGTGTGAATTGGATAAAATTTCAAATTACATTTTCTCTACTGATTTTGGTTTTTCTAAAAAAAATATTTGCAGTTGGGCAAAATATTTTCACCGCAATCTCATATTTAATAACTGATAACGCTGTGAAAACGTCGTTATTAAGTGCCTTCTTAAGCTCAAAACAACTTGCTTTGCTTCGAGTTTTTCTTGCTTTGCGTGTTTTTGCTTGCTTTTCTGGTTTTTGGTCTTTTGTTTGGTTCTTGTGTGTTTTGGTGATTGTTAGTGGGTTTTCATTGTGTTTTGGGTGTTTTGTAGGAGATATGGATTAGAGCTTCAAAGGAAGGAGAAACCGAAGTTAAAATGTAGAAGAATGTCGATAGCTGCTCACTAAAATATGCATATATATTTCATGGATGATCCAAATGGTCTAAATTTTGGATATGTTATAGATGAGGGAGTTAGCTACGCTACAAACGTTGCGGATTCACAATCGGAGATCGGAATCAAAAGATATGCCAATCGGAAGGAAGTATGGCAGAGCAGAAAACTCACTGCCTGTGTCTCAACGCGGTGAGAGTAAACCTCACCGCGGTGAGGGCCTGCTGGAGTGAAATATCAGCAAAGAAAACTCCGCATTTTTGAGGGTATTTTTGGGTTCTTCCATTATATGTGATAGTTAGGGCAAGATAAAAGGGAATGGATGATCTAAGCCCCCACTCTACCACCACTCTCCTTCTACCCCCAAAAACCTTCACCCATTTACATCTTTTCTTTCAATTTTGTAAATAGCTTAGGAGTGGATTAAAGTAGTTATAGCAAGGAGGAATTCCAAGGACTTGAAGAAGGATCTTTCAATTATTCCTACATCTATTTGCATTTATCTCAACTCTATTGGTGAATTCTAATCTTATGTTGTCTATGAAATGTAAATTGTGAATTTATTTAATATGATGTTCAGATTTGTGAATATGTGTGGTTAAATATTTGTGATCTAGGGATATATGGATCTTAGGGATTGAAATTATATGTGGATGATTGGGTTATGTGTTTTAATGTTGATTCATTGATTAATTGAATTTTATGGCTTAATCCATTAAGGGTTGTGTTTACTTCTACTTCCTTTGAGGCTTGAAAGAGAAATTAGGGAGTCTAGCGAGTTCGATTTGAGGGTTTGCATCTAAGATAGACATATACTTAGGTGGCTCGTGCTCATTATAGTGGGTTCGATCATGAATGCACCAAATAACTTAGATTCTCAATAGTCGGAGTAACTTGGGTTAGTTTTAGATCCCGGGTGACAACGGTACGCCTTAGAGTCATCTAGGAATAGGTGGATTCGGACTTTCCTTAGAACCTTGAGTGACAACGAGGTTCATTAGTGATCCGAATAATGAGAGTTTAGGTAGATTGGTAGGATCTAGTGAGGTCGAAAGAAAGACAAGATTAACATGAATCCATGAGCATTAAGTGAATCAACCAATCATTAGTAATTGACACAATCTAGACAATAAGTAAAGTCCCTAAGTGAAGTAGTTCCCTAGATCTCTTCTATCCTATTGTTTTCCTCCCTTATAGTGTAGTTAGCCTAATTAGTTTACTTTGCTTGTTTAGTTTACTCATATGAATTGCTAGCTTAATTTACTCACCTTGTGCCTAGTCGTTGGGATTCGATACTCGATAGTTCTTATCGTTTTATATTACTTTTGGCACGTGCACTTGCGTTCACCCCCTTTTTGTATGTTACACACTTTATGTGTGTATGAAAAGTGGCCAACAAGTTTTTGGCGCCATTGCCGGGGACTAGGCATCGTGTAGTAGATGATTAGCTTTTTCTAGTGTAGTTTATGTTTGTTTGCTTGCTTATTATTTGATTTGGTTTATTTTCTTTCTCTGTTCTTCTAAGGTACGATGGCCTACAATGGTTGCTATCCAAGGTCAACCGAGGAAGCATCACTTTGTTATTGTATCCATTGCATGGGGGAGAGCACAATCGCCGGTTTCCCAATGAGTCCAAATTATTTGCAATATGAGAATACATACATGGGTAATCAATATGAGCCGAGTCCCACCTACAATAGCTACAATACCGGATGGAGAAATGATCCGTATTATCCGAGGAACAATGAGTGGAGAGGTGGACCACACCCGTATATGATGATGACTACCCCATTCATCCAACCGAATTATCATGAATATTCTCAACCTCCGGTAGAGGCACAACCATCTTTGGAAGATGCATTCACTAAGTTCATGAAGCACACCACCAAATATATGGCTAACAATGATTCAAAATTGCAAGAAGTCTTCAAACACCAACAAGAACATTCGATTGTAATGAGAAATCTTCAAACACAAATGGAGCAAATCTCACAAACTTTAAGCATAAGACCCCCGGGAACTTTGCCGAGTACAACCAAATCAAAGTTCTAATGAACCGAGTGAAATGTTAGAAACAAATGGGCTTTATACTAGAGACGTAAGTGTTGATCATCCACATATGGGTTGTAAAGAATTGAGAAACTCTATCGATCCTCCTCGGATTATATTGGAAAATCATGAGGATGTGATTCCTCACATGGTTGTTCATGATGTTATATTAGAGGAAGAACAAGGTGGATCGAAAGAGCTTGCAAAGGAAGATAAATTCATCATCGACGAGGGGTTTGACCGAAAGGTCATCAAATATTCTTATAAGGACTTGGCTAATCCCAAATAAGACAGGTGGATCCACCCGAGCAAAGCAAAATGGATAATTATGGTGAAAGATTACAAAAGATTTGAACCGGGAGATAAAAGTTTTCGATTTAAAATGTGGTTCAAATCTGTCCCAAAAGACCGTACAATGGAAAAATTTATGCGTGGGATGAATTTAAAAGCAAAGAGGCCGGGGCTTATACTTGATCCCGATGGGATCCTATTCGATTATTGGCCACCCTAAAAGAAAAGAGAAGTTTCAAGTCGAGCTACCGACTGTAAAGAAGCGCTTCTTGGGAGGCAACCTAAGCCTTTTCCCTTCTTTTTCTTTGTTTCGTTGTTTTGTTCTTTGTGTTGTTTTTGTTGTTGTCGTGTCGTTTGATTTTTGCTTTTGTGTGTTGTGTCGTAGGTGATGGTTTTGCACAAAAAGAAGTAATTGCAAGCATAAATGTGCGATTCAGTGAAATACGTAAGTGAATTTCACGTTTTCGAGGTAAGTTTTTCATTTTTGGGCGTTTGGGATCAAACTCACCGAGGTGAGGGTAAACCTCATCGCCGTGAGCTTCATACAGAGAGCTGTTAAACTCTCTGTTTTGAACTCACCGTGGGGAGGAAAACCTCACCGCCGTGAGTTTGAGGCAGAGAGTTACCCAACTCTCTACTTCAGTCTCACCGCGGTGAGATGATGTAATAAAAAAAAAACAAAAAAAAAGACGGACTCCAATTTTGTTCACTCACCTTACCGCTTGAAGATGGAAATCAACTACGAGATGCACGAACTCCATGATCGACAAAAGGGGCGTTGCCTTTAATTTTTTTGCATTCCCGTTGGTTTCTTTTACACTTATAGTTCTATATTCTATATGCTTGCTTGATTGAATAGAGTTGTGCTCACTCATTTACCGCTTTGTTTTTTTTGTTTTGTTGTTGCTGCGTTTGTGTGTTTGTTTTTCTTTTGTGCATTGTTTTGTTGTGTAGACCTCCCTCCGTTTTTCTCAATTCGCACAATGGGGACATTGTGCATTTTAAGTTTGGGGGTAGAGAGGTCGCAAGTACTTGCTTACATGCTAGGTCGACCCGCCAAAAATTTTCAAATTCTTATTATTCCTTGAACATGTTCTACTAAATTTGAGCACATTGGCTAAGGCTATGTTGTATTTGAAATGAATAAAGAACTTTAGCAATAATAGGATCTAGGACTCTTTTTGCGTAACTTAGAATCTCTCCAATCTTTAGCTTGAAAACTAAGTTTGAAAAGAGCAAAAATAGCTTAAGTTTGGGGGAGTGAACTCTTTTTAAGAATGAAAAACCTTTGAACACCTAGCTTAAGTAGAGAAGTTGCTAAAATGTATGCACTTCTATGAGAGAAAAGAAAGGTTAAACCTTCAACTGATGAAATTCATGGCTTGTTTTTGTAATTACTCTATTTCGTTGTAATAGTGCAATCTTTGTGATGCACAAAGAAAATGAATGGTGCTAGTAGCCCACAAAGTCAAATGTTTTGAAGCACAAGTAATCATCATCATTAGTGCTAGTTTTGTATTGTAATATCATTGTAAAGCACAAAAGTGCTATGTTATCATTGTAAATCAAAAGAAAAGCAAAGTATGGTAAGAAAAGAGCCTGGGACTAAAATTGTTAATTAGTTCAAGAATAGGGACAACACTCTTAAATTACCTACAACTTAGTTTCATGATGTGATTGGAGCATAAGGTTTGAAACCTAAGATTAGGAGAGATCCCAAGTTAACGTGAGAAGCCCATGCAAGTAGAATCGATGATTTTATCTATTGGGAGGTATTCATTGTTGGAAGAAGATGAAGACTTAGAAGTGAAGGGAGGTTCTGATGATTTCCAAAAGTCATCAGCTAAGTATGGAAGCTTAGTTCAAACCTTAGAAGATAATTTGACCAAGGAAGAACTTACTTCAGACAAGTCAAATATGGTCCAGAAGACTACTGATCTGTTGCTGAAGAAAGGAATCAGACTGGTGGATTTTCAGTCGACTCAAATCAGATAAGTTCAGTTTGGGATCAACCGAGTGTGATCAGACGAGTGATTTCGATCAGCAGAGTGGAAGTGGATCAGAAGTTATTGCAACGGTAATAAATGCACTTGCAGTAATAAATGCTGAAAAGGAAGGGTATTTATGAAAAATGATTGAAGAGAAACCTCGTATCAGCTTGGTGCATTTAATGCGAACTAACAGAAAGTACAGCAGAGTGTACAGTGATCAGTCGCAGGTAGCCGTTTTAGAGACAAGGACCAGTACTCGAGGATTTGGACACCTGTCGATATCTCAACGGGCAGATTTTCAGATCTCAAGTATAAATAGTTCAGCTCAAGATTGGAGAAGAAGAGACAACACAACTGAGAGCAAATCCAACTGAGAGCAAATCCGAAGCAAAATTCTTCTAACTCTCAATCTCAAGAACAGAACACTCAACAGCCGAGTCATTTGTTGACGAAGCAGAAAAGAGAGATAAACAAATATACATATAAATCTGAGTGATTTTGTGAGAGAAAAGTGTTGTGATAAGTAGATATCCATCTTAGTGAGTGATATTACTTCAGAGGATAGGTTTTCTTTGTGATTTCCTATTGCGCACTTGTGGCCATTTCATTTGTTGTTTGACGCAAGCATTGTATATTGTAAACTGTGTGTTTATAGTATAACCCAAGATCTAAGTGACTTGGAAGAGTGGACTAAAGGATTTCTATCCATATAACCACTATAAAAATTCTGTGTGTTTATACTTGCATTATTTTTTGCATATTTCAAAAGAGCATATTTAAACGTAAGTTAACTGTAGAAAGGTTTTTAAAAGGAGTTTATAAAAACTTGGGATAAAATCTTTTCTAAGTTAAGAAAACAACTTGTGAAAAACACTAGATAAATCCACTGCAAGTTAGTAAATTTAAAACTTTGATTTTGATAAAATCAGCTAAGTAAAATGAGAAGAGTGGTCAACTCTGCTATTCAAAGCTTTGTGCGAGATCAGCTTAGTCTACTTACAATTCTTGATCGGCTTAGTCTGCTGACAGAAAAAGTTAGAGATTTTTAAAGATAAATTTTTAGAGGTCTATTCACCCCTCCCCCCTAGACCTCATCTGACCACTTGGGTCCAACAAGTGGTATCAGAGCAGGTGGTTCATCTGAATCATTTGCCTGATCAACGAGCTTGATCCTAGAGTGTTTTTCAAAGGTTTTCAAAAGTTTACAAAAGAGCACCTTTTTGAAAATAAAAACTTTTGAAAAATGGATTGTATCAGCCTTGTTCCCCACATTGGCGGTATGAGCTTTGAGGACTGGAAAATACGCATGGAAATTTTCCTTGCTGCTTACAATGATAATATGTACAGGTGCATAACCCAAGGTCCAATAAGAATCACCAAAACAATCAAAGTTGATGGCCAAGATAAGGTTGTTGACCAAGAACCTGAAGAGATGACAGCTGAGGAAATCAAGCTGAAAAATCTTGACAAGGTCAAACATTTCAAAACATCTAAGGAAATGTTGGATAAGGTCTGTGACATGAGTGAAGGGAATGACTCAATCAAAGAACACAATCTGAGTGTTGCCCTGGAGAAGTTTGAGAACTTCAACATGAAACCTTGAGAAACCATTGACCAGATGGATACAAGGTTTACAAAGGTGTTGAACAATATGTTGAAGTTGTGAAAGACGTTTACTGATAAAGAGGTCACCCTTAAAGTCTTAAAGGCGCTGCCACCCAAGTTCAACATGAAGATCACAGCCATGGAAGAATCAAAGGATCTGGGGAAGATCTCTCTGACGGAGCTGTTTTCTGTACTCAAGGCGTACGAGTATAAAAGGCCAAGAATGGGTATAGAAGAGACCTCAACTTCTGGCCCCACTGCTGCCCTGGTCATTGCAGAAATATCTAGAAGATCAGCTGGGAAGATAAGAAAAGTGGACTCATCTGATGAGACCACAGTGCTCAACAAAAAGGAGTACACTGCTGGCGATGTTGCTTTGTTATTAAATGGGTTCAAAAAGTTCTATAAAAGAAAAATGAAGAACAAAGATAACAATGCTTCTACTTCTAAACCTACGTTTTATTCTCATGTTAGTAAGGATGATTATAAATCCAAAATGATGTGCTATAATTGCAGGAAATTGGGACATTTCGTCAAGGACTGCCCATATCCTAAAGCTGAGAAGTATATTGAGGAGGAAAAGAAAGCGAGGAAAGAGAGGAGACACCAGAAAAGCAAAGTGCTGTTGGCTGAAGCTGAAAAGATTGCAGCCATCTATTCGTCTAACTCAGAATAGGGACATCAAGTGATGACTCTACTGAAGAAGAGACACTTGCACTGCTCTGTTTCATGGCCAAAGAATTAGAGGATTCTGACACTGAGGTAACTCTCTCTGAAAATGAAGATGAGCTATTTAGTTCATTTGAGCAAATGATGAAAAACAACACAGATGTTGTTAATGAATTTGCAAAACTTAAGGAAGAGATGATTGTGCTGAAAAAGCAAAATCTTAAACTGAAACTTAGTGTTGAAAAACAAAAAGATTCAGCTAAGTATAAAAAGCTTTCGCATGAGTATGAATCTCTGAAAGCAGAATGTGAAGTTTACAAAGGAAAAATCATGGAACTTGAAAAGATAATATCTTGTCATGATAAGTCGTCTGTTGCATCAGTAGACACATCTAATGAACAGAGAAACCTTTAGTAAAAGAGAATTCAGAATTGAACAAAACTGAGAAATTCATATCTGCTGATAACTGTAATGTTATTTTATATGTTCAGACTGCTAAATCTACTTCACTTAAGACTGAGAAAAAGGAGAAGAAATCTCCTAAGACTAAAAAGGGTAAAAAGCCTGAAAATGAAAAATAAACTGGTAAAACCAAACAGCAGAGTAGTCCAAAGAAGTCTGCTGATAAGAGTAAAACCAATCAGACTAGTAAAACTAAGTAGTCTGTTAAAGAGCAAGTAAAGAGCAGACCTAAGAAGCAAAGAAATTATAATAATGATGCTTGGTATGGAAATGAGTCTTATTGTGTGCAACCTCCTTATTTATTTTATTATGCTGCACCTCATTATCCACCTTATTATGTTGCATATCCTGCTCATCATCTAATGCATGCTTACCCTGCTTATCATGCATCTTACCCTGCTTATGAGCATTATTCACATCATAATGATTATCAACATAATATGCCTGCTGATTATGGTGAAGAAAAAGTTGCTCATTCTCCTGCTAAAACTCAAAAGCCTAAGAAGCCTAAGACTTCAACATCTTGGGTTGTCAAAGGTGACACTAATCCACCAGGACCCTCTCAATAAAGGGTACCTAAAACAATTTTATTTTGTTTTGTAGGTTAGGATTAGGAGTAGGAGTAAAGTAGAGAAGAAATGGTACTTGGACAGTGGATGTTCAAGGCACATGTGTGGAGACATACATGAACTGACAGATGCTGCTGCTATGAATGGTCCAAGAGTCACTTTTGGAGACAGCAAAGAAGGCAAGGTTGTTGCGGATGGAAAGCTAATCAAAGGAAACATAGAGATATCTGACGTCTCTTATGTTAATGGCCTGAAGTACAATCTGCTGAGCATAAGTCAATTTTGTGATAAGGGATTTTCTGTAATGTTTTCATCAGATAGGTGCTACGTTGAACAAATTGGAACAAAGAAGGTTATCTTATCTGGAAGTAGGTTAATACCTCTTCATTCAATCCTAGCTTGCGCTTGAAGATCCATTTGCAACCTACAGGGACACTTTCCTCGGGTGGATCGACCAAGGTCCGTACCTTGTTGGAATAGATGGAATCCATTTCGGATTGTATGGCCTCTTGCCATACATGAGCGTCTACATCCAATGTAGATTCTTCGTATATGGTCTAACCATATCTTTCAAGTTTCTCACGAACTTGATCAGATCTACGAAGTACTGGTGTACGTTGATGGTTTAGCAGTTTCTGGATTAACTCCCACTGTTTGTGGGGATTAGTTCCACTTCTTGGACCTCATCATGTTCTACTAGGGTACCATTTCTATTCATGAGGAAGCCATCCTCTAAGAAATGGATATTCCTTGAAACAAACACCCTTTGTTCTTTAGGAATGTAGAACAGGCATCCAAACAGATTTCTTTGGATACCCCACAAATTTGTACAAACTGGATCTACTATCCAATTTATCTCCTTTCTTGTTCCTAACATAGGCAGGAGATCCCCATACTCAATAGAGAGAGTATAGAGGTGTTTTACAACACCATTCTTGGTAGGGTTTTGCAGGCACGAACTTTGAAGGTACTTTGTTCAGTATCTTCCATGCAATCATTAAGGTCAATCCTTAGAATGTATAAGGATGTTGAAAGAAACTCATCACGGATCGAACCATGTCCAACAAGGTTTGATTCTCTTCTTTCAGACCCTCCAATAGGTTGAGGCGTCTTAGAAGGAGTTCGTTGTACGAGAATATCTTTCTCCGTAAGATAATTGAGGAACTTCTAGCTTAAGTATTTGCCATCTCGATCAGATCGAATGGCCTTAAGCCTTGTTTTGATTCTCTACTTCGTTTCGAAATTCCTTGAACTTTTCAAGAGTTTCGGATTTGTACATCATAAGATACACATATCACTAATGACTAAAGTCATCAGTAAACCTCACGAGGTATGAGTAATCTCCTCTCACACTAACACTTTAGTGGTCCACATTCATTCGTATGGATCCAATCCAAAAATTTGTTTGGTACACACCGGATGCCCAGCAAACGGTAACTTTGTCATCTTTTCCTTCAGACAGGATTCGCAAGTTGATAGTTCATCTAAGCCCTATTTTTCAAGAAGCATCGATGACACCAACTTTTGATTCCTTCCTATGGAAACGCGACCTAATCTTGCGTGCCATATGTGTGGAGTATTATCTTGGTATTGATTGAACTTAACACATTAATTCAATCAATTTTGTTTATTTTCAATTAACTCTTTAATTGAAACGTTACTTTCAATTAACTCTTTAATTGATTCATTTCCCTTTTTCAATTAACTCTTTAATTGAAACGTTGCTCTCAATTAACTCTTTAATTGAAACGTTGTTTAATTAATTAGACCTTCTAATCAATTAAACTTGTCAATGCCTTTCTTAGGTGCAGTGGGATAATTTGATTTTAGGCTACTTGCGTTCTTTCCACTACCTTTATGTTTGCTTTGGAAGAGAACACTTTCTTCTTCCTTTTACTCTTCTTTGACTTTGCAGTCCTTGAAGTGTAAGCAATCATGACAGGTATACCTTTTAAAAGGTTCCTATTTGCCTTTTACCAATACTTTGGTTAATTCATGAAACCTGATCAACTTATCGAATAAGTTCAGAACTTTTCACGAATCGTTTGAATGAGCTGGAGGAGAATTTAGGAGGAAGTCAACGTTAAGATCACTTGCAGGCCTACGTTTATTCGATCCAGTTTTCAACAAGATTGATAAAACAAGGACAGTGATCCTTGACATTAGTTCCTTCACTTATTCTCGAGTTTTAAACAACACCTTAGAAATCTCGAATCAGATGATTCGAAACTGCTCCTCAAAACAAGCCTTTTGAGGTGGAGGTTTGTTTTAGAAGTTTCAGACATACTCCTATGTCGCTTCTTTAGCTCGTTCAATCTTGATGCTTAACGATCATTGAAATTCCCATACTCTATAGGTGATTCGTTTCTCTTTTGTGACTCATCTCAAAATGCATCAGGCATAGGTTGATTATTAAGAACACGATTCCGACTTTTGGAATTGAGGACAATCCTCAAGTTTCTAAGCCAATCAATATTTTAATCCAGTTATTTTGTAAGTCGAGGATAAATAGTAAAAATGGACAATCATATAAATATCTCAATATCTAATCTAAAGAGAAGACAAAAATCTAGAGGACTAGTTAATGAATAAAACTTATAATCTACGAATGTTGGACTTTCTATCGTAAAAGTTCTCCCACTATTTTATCGAAACAATTACCCCTTCAATTGTTCGGGAAATCCTATTTCCTAGTAGGTCTTGACGTCCCAGCGGACATTAATTGCACCCACGACTCGCGGCGATACAATTAATTCCCCAGGTAGGCATACTTATTGCCAATTGTGTCCCTACACAACCTTCAAGCTATTTTGCCTCGATTTTCGCACCCATCTAGCACTGCTACATCATGAGTGGTACTACTCGTTAAGTCTAACCCATCAATCTTGATGAGCAACGGGCCCGGTCATGAAATCCCCATAACTTGGTTATGGTCGATGTTCATGTCCCGACCAGTCCCCACCCTTGTCAAGTTTATTTAAAAACGAGAATCAAGGAATTTCGCGTATTGTCTCTTTCTTCGACTCGGGTGCCAGACTCTGGATCACCTTAATCGATAAGTAGACAACTCACGCTAGTTCCTATTGATGGAAGGCTTCGATTTATATAAATACTTCATTTTATTTTAATCCAATATGACTTAATATTATATTCAAGAGGGGTTTTTCGGGTCTAAGAATTTGAGGTAACACTCCTCGAGATCTCACCGTTCCAGTTATGCATTATCCTTTATTTACGATCTAAATTACTAGCGCGCATCACCATACACGCTAAAATTATAAATACGTAAATAAAAACATACACACCTAGCATGCATGCTACCACAGTATGTTTTCGATCGGGAGCCTCCTATGCGGGCCATCATCGAGCCAAAGATGATGATACTATTGGTCAATCTAATTGGGTTTTAAAGAGACCTAGACTATTACACAAATTACCATGCATACAGTAAAACTTCTTGGGCTCCCACCTTGCTTGTAATGGGCCTCCATCCTAAACTATTTAAAACAGTAAAGCCCTATCTATTACAAGGGCTCAAAGTGGCCCAAAAACTTAAGGCTCGCAGGCCCAATAAAACCAACAAAATTAAAATTAACCAATCACATCTACCCCTAGGGTCAAGGCTCGGCGCGATCGAAAACCACGTAAACAGTTCACGTAGAGCAAGAAACAAGCGAAACATATTTCCTTATTCCTTATCTTATTTTTAAAACTCCCTTTTAAAATACCTTCAGATTCTTGTTTTAAAACCCCTTTTAAAACAATCCACAATTTTTATTTTAAAACCCCTTTTAAAATAACCCCTTGATTCTCACTCTAGTCTCCACTAATTATGATAAAATTAACTTTCCGGATATACTAAACTCTTTTAGTGCACATATCAGTTTCTGTTTTTCAACTTTTGAAAAATTGCAGTTCGGCCCCGAATTTTCGAAAAAATACATTTTGACCCCTCAACTTTTGGAAATTACAAATCAGCCCCAAAATTTCCAGAACATGCAAATCGGACCAGAAAGCAGAAAATTAACAAAATTTCCAGAAACTTTCGTTTAAAGCAAAACAGACCCCAGTTATTGCAAAAACAGCCCCTAGCCTTTCGTTAATTGCAAAACAGTCCAGATTTTGAAAATTCCAGAAATTACAATTTGGTCCAGAATTGCAGAAAAACAAAATTTAACTTTCTGTCCAGATTTTCGAAAAATAGCAATTTGCACATGAGCCCTCAAATTTTCGAAAATTGCAGTTTAGGCCCAAAACCGAATTATGCTAATACCCGAACACATAATTTATCATAACAAGCAAGAATCAAATCATAGAACACGACAATCAAATATACACATATATTTTGAAGTGTTCAGGCCTATTCATATGAGCGTAGTAAATTTGGCTCTGATACCACTGTTGGGATTTCATGGGGTATGATTGTCATACAACAGTGCGGAATTTAAAATTTTCATAACACCCAAAATCACAGGATTATTCACTAGCTCATACGAATAGGTTGAATACAATTTTGCAACAAGTTACAAAATATAAAGTTGGTAAATCGAAATTACCTCACCACAGGCAAGGTGGTGGTTTTTCTCCGGTCTTCTTTCAGATCTGATGGATTTGGTTCGAGAGAAGCACCCCAAGTGTTGTGCCTCTAGCGGTATCCACACCAATTGGATTGAAGCAACCCCTTTGAATCCACAGGCTCAGAAATAGGATTCAAGGGTAATCAGACATGGAAGAACGAAGAAAACCAGATCTAGATTCAGATCTAGATCTGGAGGAAGAGAGGGGGCGGCCTCTCTCTTCCATTGGAGAGAGGGTGGCGGCCACACCTCTTCTCCAAGAGGGGGCGGCTATTAGGTTTAGATTAGGCTAGGGTTTTTGGTCTCCTACTCCTTATTTATAGATAAGGAGTCTTGACCTAATGTGGCCTAGTCCAACTAGGAAACTTAAAGCCCATTTTCTTATGGTCTTTATTTGTTTCCTAATGGACCTAGATCATAATTAATTAATTAAACCCCTTTAATTAATTCAGCCCATTTAATTAATTAATCCAATTAATTAATTAAATTAATTCCTCTCTCATTAATTAACTCTTTAATTAATTAGTTTTCTTCTTCAAGAATTAACACTTTAATTCTTTAGTTTTGATTTAACTCTTTAAATCAAACTTTCCTTATTTGATTTGTTGCAGTCCAATTGTATTGTGTGTGACCCTCTAGGTTCACCATCAATTGGCCGCGGGCCCACGACTTTCGTGATTTAATTTGCGAGCTTATAAATTGCTCCGATTAATTGAACACCTTCAATTAACCACTCAAGAATTAATCTTACAATTAATTCATGAGTACCCACACCTCATGGTCGATGTCTAGCCACAAGCCCATGAGGCCCAACTTCAGGTGAATTGATCTCAGTGAACCTCACCTCTTATAAGTGCCATGTACATACGGTCCCTCTATCGACTAATTTCCCGATCGAGACCTAGGGTGTGTGAATTGATCGGCACCTCTAATTATCTCGATAACTATACTTTCTAATTCAGGATAATAATTCCAGTGTGACTGCTAAATTTGGAAACCCCTTTCCAAATCCGTCACTGACCGTGGCCACGGGTTTCTCGGAATATATTATCTAAGAACGTATAGGAAATTCTCTCAACGCACTACGTTGAGTCGGTAGATCCCATATTAGTGCTAACCATTCGCGTACACGATCCTACGTACCCAAAGTAGTCGCACAATGATCAGGCTAAGTGATCGGCTCCTAAATTAAAGTACGCACTCACGTGCACCGAATTCGCCCTAGCACCTCAAGTCAAAGGACTAAATCGTACACTATTATAAGCCTTGAGAAACATCCCATCGCCGATGTGCGATATGCACTTCCACAATGGGTTTCTCTGTTCGGGTCGTTCGATGCGTTCGATCCCCTATCGAACCACCTACTCATATGCACTGGCATCAAATGCCTTGCTCATGAAACGCTACAAATTCACTCCATGTGAATCATGCCTACTCGTACAAGTCTTAACGATTCCTTCGATAACCCGTCTCGACAGGAATCTATGACTTGGAACGTTTTTAAGATCACGACCTTAGAGACTGTTTCATGATTGCACTCATACTGAAGTGAATCGTCCCATAGTCTATTGTGATCTAAGGATTTCATCCAATCGCTTAAGTGATCGCGAGAGATGAAGTTGGCCATTGTTTGATTTACATACTATAAACAAACGAGAGTATTAAATCATTTGTACTAGAGAAAGCTTATCACATGATAGTCCTCATACAAGCTAAAATCTATTGGCTTGCAGGGCACTATCCTTTCACTAAATGGGTATTCAGGAATAAAATGAATGAAGATGGTATTGTTACCAGAAATAAGGCAAGACTAGTTGCCAGGAAGAAGGCATTGATTTTGATGAGACATTCGCACCAGTTGCTAGGCTTGAAGCAATCAGATTATTTTTAGCCTATGCTGCTCACAAGAAATTCACTGTCTATCAGATGGATGTGAAGTCTGCTTTTCTCAATGGAGAATTGCAAGAAGAAGTTTATGTTGAACAACCTCCTGGATTTGAAGCTTATCAACAAGGAGACAAAGTATATCGTCTGAAGAAAGCTCTCTATGGACTGAAACAGGCTCCAAGAGCATGGTATGATACTTTATCTGATTTTCTTTTAGTTAAAGGATTTCGCAAAGGTAAAGTAGACAAGACTTTGTTCACTATTGAATGGGATAATCATATATTGTTAGTTCAAATATATGTGGACGATATTATTTTTGGTTCAACTAACCAACAGATGTGTGAGAAGTTCTCTAAGCTGATGTAGAACAAGTTTGAAATGAGCATGATGGGAGAACTAAATTACTTTCTTGGATTACAAGTTCAACAGCTACCTGATAGTATTTTTATTAATCAAGCAAAGTACACAAAAGATCTGTTCAAGAAATTTGGTATGGAAACTAGCTCAATTGTTAGTGTTTCTATGTCTAATGGACTTCGTCTGGACAAGGATGAAGATGGCAAATCAGTTGACATCACCAAGTACAGAGGCATAATTGGGTCACTGTTATACTTAACAGCTAGCAAACCTGATATTATGTATTCTGTTGGGGTTTGTGCGAGATTTCAGTCAAATCCTAAGGAATCTCATCTCTTAGCTGCTAAAAGGGTATTAAGGTATCCTAAAGGCACACAAGAATTGGGATTGTGGTATCCAAGGGAATCAGGATTTGAACTTATTGGATATTCAGATTTTGACCTTGCTGGCTGCAAAATTGATAGTAAGAGTACTACTGGTACCTGTCAATTTCTAGTCAGTCGTCTGATCTCATGGATGAGTAAGAAACATACTTCAGTATCCATATCTACTGCTGAAGCTGAATACATTGCTGCTGGAGTATGTTGTGCGCAGATACTTTGGTTGAAGCATCAACTAGAAGACTATAATCTCAAGATCAGTTGAATCCCTATCTACTGTGACAATACAAGTGCAATCTCACATACTCAGAATACTACTAGTCATTCCAGGACTAAGCATATTGAGATCAAACATCACTTCATCATAGACCATGTTGAAAAAGGAAATGTTATTATTGAGTATGTTCATACAGATAATCATATCGCTGACATTTTCACCGAACCATTGAGTGATGCAAGATTTTCTACTCTAAGAGTGGAACTGTGCTTCTTAAAATTGGATTCATAAGCTGAGGGGGAACCTATCAGAAGTGTTGGAGGAAGATGAAGACTTTGAAGTGAAGGGAGGTTTTGATGATTTCCAAAGTCATCAGCTAAGTGGATACTTAGTACAAACCTTAGAAGATATTTGACCAAGGAAGAAGTATTTCAGACTAGTCAAATATGGTCAAGAAGACTACTGATCTGTTGCTGAAGAAGTAATCAGACTGGTGAACTATCAGCAGACTCAAATCAGATTAGTTCAAGTTTGGGATCAGCCGAGTACACATCAGACGAGTGACTTCGATCAGCAGAGTGGAAGTGGATCAGAAGTTAGTGCAACGGTAATAAATGCACTTGAAGAGAAACCTCGTATCAACTTGGTGCATTTAATGCGGACTGACAGCAAGTACAGCAGAGTGTACAGTGTTCAGTCGCAGGTAGCCGTTTCTGCAGAAGGACCAGTACTCGATGATTTGGACACCTGTCGATCTCTCAACGTGCAGATTTTCAAATCTCAAGTATAAATAGTTAAGTTCGTGAGTTGAAGAAGTATATACAACACACTTTGAGAGCAAAAATCTGAAGCAGAATTCTTCTAAGTCTCAAACTCAAGAACAGAACACTCATCAGCTGAGTCATTTGTTTACGAAGCAGAATAGAGAGAAAACAGAAAAGACTTATAAATCTGAGTGATTTTGTTTGTATCGTGTTGTGAGGAGTAGATATCCATCTAAGTGAGTAATTTTACTTCAGAGGATAGGAGTTTCTTTGTGATTTCCTATTACGCACTTGTGGCCGTTTCAATTGTTGATAGGCGCAAGCTTTGTATACTGTAATCTGTGTGATTTAGTATAACACAAGATCTAAGTGACTTGGAAGAGTGGACTAAAGGATTTCTATCCATATAACCACTATAAAAATCCTTTGTGTCTTTACTTGCATAATTTTCTGCATATTTGAAACAGCATACTTAAAACACTTAAAGGTTAACTGTTGGAAAAGGTTTTACAAGGAGTTTGTTAAAACTGGGGATAAAACTATTTCAAAGTTAAAGAAAACTACTTGTGAAAAACACTTGATAAATCTGCTGCAAGTTAGTTATTTTTAAAACTCTGAATTTGATCAAATCAGCTGAGTGAAATCAGAAGAGTGGTCAACTCTGCTGTTCAAAGCTTAGTGCGAGATCAGCTTAGTCTGCTTACGATTCTTGATCAGCTTAGTCTGCTGACAGAAAAGTTAGAGAATTTTAAAAGGTAAATTTTTAAAGTGGTCTATTCACCCCAACAAGTGGTATCAGAGCAGGTGGTTCATCTGAATCATTTGCCTGATCAACGAGCTTGATCCTTAAGTGTTTTTCAAAGGTTTTCAAAAGTTTTCAAAAGAGCATTTTTTTGAAAAACAAAACTTTTTGAAAAATGGATTGTATTAGCCTTGTTCCCCACATAGGCGGTATGAGCTTTGAGGACTGGAAAATACGCATGGAAATTTTCCTTGCTGCTTACAATGATAATATGTACAGGTGTATAACAAAAGGTCCGATAAGAGTCACCAAAAAAATCAAGGTTGATGGCCAAGATACGGTCGTTGACAAAGATGAAGACGAGATGACAGCTGATGAAATCAAGCTGAAAAATCTAGACAAAGTAGGAATCTTCATCATGACTAAAGCCCTGGACAATGAAAGGTTTGACAAGGTCAAACACTGTAAAACATCAAAAGAGATGTGGGATAAAGTCCGTGATATGAGTGAAGGGAATGATGCCATCAAAGAACACAATCTAAGCATAGCCCTGGAGAAGTTTGAAAACTTCTAGATGAAATCTGGAGAAACCATTGACCAGATGGATTCAAGGTTCACTAAAGTGTTGAACAACGTGTTAAAGCTGGGTAAGACGTTCACAGACAAAGAGATTACTCTCAAAGTCCTGAAGGCGCTACCACCCAAATTCAACATGAAGATCACAGCAATGGAAGAATCAAGGGATCTGGGGTATATCTCTCTAACGGAGCTGTTTTTTGTACTCAAGGCGTACGAGTATAAAATGCCAAGAATGGGTATAGAAGAGACCTCAACTTCTAGTCCCACTGCTGCCCTGGTTGCTGCAGAAAAATCCAGAAGATCAGCAGGAAGAACTATAGAAGTGGACTCATCTGATGAGACCACAGTGCTCAACAAAAAGGAGTACACTGCTGGCGATGTTGCTTTGTTATTAAACGGGTTCAAAAAGTTCTATAAAAGAAAAATGAAGAACAAATATAACAATGCTTCTACTTCTAAACCTACCTCTAATTCTCATGACATTAAGGATGATTATAAATCCAAAATGATGTGCTATAATTGCAGGAAACTGGGACACTTCATCAAGGACTGCCCATATCCTAAAGCGGAGAAATATACAGAGGAGGAAAAGAAACAAAGGAAAGAGAGAAGAGAGAAGAGATACCAGAAAAGCAAAGTGTTGTTGGCTGAAGCTGAAAAGATAGCAGCCATCTACTCATCTAACACAGAATCAGGCACGTCAAGTGATGACTCTGTTTTTGACGAGACACCTGCACTGCTCTGTCTCATGGCAAAGGAATCTGATTATTCTGACAATGAGGTAAACCTCTCTGAAAGTGAACTTGAGCTATTTAGTTCATTTGAGCAAATGATGAACAATAAAGCCGATGTTGTTAATGAATTTGCTAAGCTTAAGGACGAGATGATTCTGCTGAAAAAGCAAAATGCTAAGCTGAAACGCAGTGTTGAAAAACCTGAAGAATCAGCAATGTATAAAAAGCTTTCGCATGAATGTGAATCTCTGAGAGCAGAATGTGAAGTTTACAAGGGACAAATCAAGGAACTTGAAGCAAGAATATCTTCACATAATAAGTTGTCTGTTCCTACGTCATCTGTTGTATCAATAGATAAATCAACTGAACAGAGTACACCCGCAGTAAAAGAAAGTTTAGAACTGAACAAAGCTGAGAAGTTTGTATCTGCTGATAATAGTAACATTATCTTGTATGTTCAGACTGCTAAACCTACTTCACTGGAAATTGAGAAAAAGGAGAAGAGTGCTCCTAAGGCTAAAAAGGGTAAAAAGCCTGAAAATGAAAAACAGACTGGTAAAACCAAACAACAGAGTAGTCCTAAGAAGTCTGCTGATAAGAGTAAAGCCAATCAGAATAGCAAAGCTAAGTCGTCTGTTAAAGAGCAAGTAAAAAGCAGACCTAAGAAGCAAAGAAATTATAACAATAATGCTTGGTATGGAAATGAGTCTTACTATGTGCAACCTGCTTATTCACCTTATTATGCTGCACCTCATTATCCACCTTATTATTCTGCATATCCTGCTCATCAACCAATGCATGCTTACCTTGCTTATCATGCATCGTATCCTGCTTATGAGCCTTATCCTCATCATAATGATTATCAACATAACATGCCTGCTGATTATGATGAAAATGAAGTTGCTCATGCTCCTGCTAAAACTCTGAAGCCTAAGAAGCCTAAGACTTCAACATCTTGGGTTGTCAAAGGTGACACTAATCCACCAGGACCCTCTCAATAACGGGTACCTAAAACATTTTTATTTTGTTTTGTAGGTTAGGATTAGGAGTAGGAGTAAAGTAGTGAAGAAATGGTACTTGGACAGTGGATGTTCAAGGCACATGTGTGGAGACATACATGAACTGGCAGATGCTGTTGCTGTGAATGGTCCAAGAGTTACTTTTGGAGACAGCAAAGAAGGCAAGGTTGTAGCTGTTGGAAAGCTTATTAAAGGAAACATTGAGATATCTGACGTCTCATATGTTAATGGCCTGAAGTACAATCTGCTAAGCATAAGTCAATTTTGTGACAAGGGATTTTCCGTAGTGTTTTCATCAGATAAGTGCTATGTTGAACAAGTTGGAACAAAGAAGGTTATTTTATCTGGAAGAAGACAAGGAAATATCTATGTAGTCGACTGGAATTCTGTGGACAAGAATTCTAACGTTTGTTTGGTGGCTTCCACACCAAGTGAAATCAGTTGGCTTTGGCATAAAAGAATGAATCATTTGAATTTCAAGACCATAAACAGATTGATAAAGAATGATCTGGTAGAAGGAATTCCAAAGACTGTCATGAGCAAAGACAAGCTTTGTGACGCATGTCAGAAGGGTAAACAAGGGAAGTCCACATTCAAAAGTAAGAAGCACCAATCTTCAACCAGAATTTTGGAGCTGTTACATATGCATTTGTTTGGCCCTATTGATCCAATCAGCAATGGTGGAAAGAAATACTGCCTAGCTGTTGTGGATGATTTCTCAAGATTTACTTGGGTGATTTTCATGAAGAAGAAAAGTGAAACCAAAGGAACATCTTACTAATCTGATGGAACTGATCCAGAATGAGAAGAGTCAAAGAATATTGAAGATCAGATCAGATAGAGGGACTGAATTTACAAACTCTACTGTTGAAGAGTATTGTAACTCCAGAGGAATCAGTCATGAGTACTCTGCTGCCAGAACCCCTCAACAAAATGGAGTTGCTGAAAGGAGAAACAGAACTCTAAAAGAAGCTACCAGGACAATGATAGCTGAAGCAAAGCTGCCCCAAAGATTCTGGGCAGAAGCCACAAATACAGCATGTTATACACAGAACAGATGTATGATCAACAAAAGTCAAAACAAGACACCTTATGAGTTATGGAACAACAGAAAGCCTAATTTACATTATCTTAGGAATTTTTGTTGTAAATGTTATGTTTTGAACAATGGGAAAAATCACCTTACTGCATTTGCAGAAAAGGCTGATGAAGCTGTTTTTGTAGGTTACTCTACTGTTAGTAAAGCTTATAGAGTGTTTAATAAAAGAACTTTACTTGTAGAAGAATCTATTCATGTAGTATTTGATGAACCAAGCCAATCTTCTGAAAAGAATCAAAGTGCAAATCCAGAGATATCTGCTGACTTTCAGAAATTGAGTGTGGAAAGAAAGGAAGAATATGTACCCATCATACTACCTGATTTAACTCAAGCTGTTAACTCAAGTGCTGTTCAAAATCAGTCTGCTGATTGTCTAACAGAGGAGTTGCAAACAGCTGACAGACCAGAGACTGTTCAACAGACTACTACTGAGACTCCAACAGTAGTGTTGCAAGATCAATCAAGAGGACAACATCCAGACTTGCAACCTGATCTCAGATGGCTCAGAGATGACCCACCTGAGTTAGTGATTGGTGATCCCTTGGATAGAGTGAGAACTAGAAGGTCAACTGCAAATGAAACAATGTTTGTAAGTTTTCTTTCACAAATTGAGCCTAAGTTGATTGATGAAGCTCTTAGTGATTCTCACTGGATTGAAGCAATGCAAGAAGAGTTGAATCAATTTGAAAGAATGAAGTCTGGTACTTAGTTCCCAGACCTACTCATCAAAGGGTAATTGGCACTAAGTGGGTATTCAGGAATAAAATGAATGAAGATGGTATTGTTACCAGAAACAAAGCAAGACTAGTTGCCAAAGGTTACTGCCAAGAAGAAGGCATTGATTTTGATGAGACATTCGCACCAGTTGCTAGGCTTGAAGCAATCAGATTATTCTTAGCCCATGCTGCTTACAAGAACTTCACTGTCTATCAGATGGATGTGAAGTCTGCTTTTCTCAATGGTGAATTGCAAGAAGAAGTGTATGTTGAACAACCTCCTGGCTTTGAAGTTTATCAACAAGGAGACAAAGTATATCGTCTGAAGAAAGCTCTCTATTGGCTGAAACAGGCTCCAAGAGCATGGTATGATACTTTATCTGATTTTCTTTTAATTAAAGGATTTCGCAAAGGTAAAGTAGATAAGACTTTGTTCACTATTGAATGGGATAATCATATATTGTTGGTACAAATATATGTGGACGATATTATTTTTGGTTCAACTAACAAACAGATGTGTGAAAGGTTCTCTAAGCTAATGCAGAACAAGTTTGAAATGAGGATGATGGGAGAACTGAATTACTTTCTTGGATTACAAGTTAAACAGCTACCTGATGGTATTTTTATTAATCAAGCAAAGTACACAAAAGATCTGTTCAAGAAATTTGGTATGGAAACTAGCTCATCTGTTAATGTTCCTATGTCTACTGGACTTCGTCTGGACAAGGATGAAGGTGGCAAATCAGTTGACATCACCAAATACAGAGGCATAATTGGGTCACTGTTATACTTAAAAGCTAGCAGACCTGATATTATGTATTCTGTTAGGGTTTGTGCGAGATTTCAATCAGATCCTAAAGAATCTCACCTCTTAGCTGCTAAAAGGATATTAAAGTATCTCAAAGGCACACAAGATTTGGGATTGTGGTACCCAAGGGAATCAGGATTTGAACTTGTTGGATATTCAGATTCTGACCTTGCTGGCTGCAAAATTGATAGGAAGAGTACTCCAGGTACTTGTCAATTCTTAGGCAGTCGTCTGATCTCATGGATGAATAAGATTTCTGGAGCTGTCAAACGATCTCAGCGGGGTCCATCCCGACGAGATATTCCGAGGAAAAAAGCTCGAACAGAAAATTCTCATCAATCATCTTCCCAAGGTGGATCTTCTTCTCGAGAAGCCATGCCTCGATCTGATCCGATATCACCCTCGTCAGGAGGAAACCCAGACATGGTGAAGAATATCCCTTCTCCGACAAGGGAAACTACGAACCCTTCGATGGAACTTTCGAGGGCTCCGATCCGTAGTCCCTTGGTTGATTCGAAAATTCTGGAAGCTTGCCAGACCGAAAGTTCTCGATCTATTTCTCCTCCTCCAGTAAATCAAACCTCAAACAAGGAGTCTAGAACTATTCTTCCTCCTCCTGTGGAGCAAATTACGAACGAGGAGTCCAGAGGTGCTACTCCTCCTCCAGTCGATCAATCAATAAACGAGGAATCTAGAACTATTTCTACTCCTCCCGAGGAACAAATAACGAATGAGTAGTCTCGAGCCGCTTCTCCTTTTCCAGATGAACGATCAGTGGATGAACGTTCCCCTTCTGGCCGAGATGCAACAATTCAATCTATAAGTCAAGATGGTTGCGCACAGGTAGTGACTACTGCTCCCAATTCTGAGATTGATCCAACTCTGCAATTAAGGGGGCCTGTGGAAGATATTCCTGAATCTTTCTTTGCCCCTCTGCGTTCTCAAGTCGTTGTTTCGACTTCTCAACATACTCAAGTCGTCTCTCCTGCCCGTATTTCTCAAGGTGTGTCGAAAACTGGGTCTGGTCCCAGTCGTTCTGGTTTTGAAAATATCTCTGACGACCCGTCTCTTTTAGACGAACGTCCATTCAAGGAGCAGGTCGAAGAGATAACTGAGTTCGATATGAGCCGATCAGGTGGGGTTTCGATTGATGCCTGTATTCCAACCTCCCTCCAGCCTGATGGGGTTTCTTGGAATTTGGGAATGGGTACAATTTTGCCCAAGGAGCTTGAGAAATTGAAGAACCACTCTTCCTTGCAGCTTGTCCAGTCCATTTTCAAACGTTTGGAGATGGTAAGTGTATTTTGTTATTGTCAAAAGAGATCTAGGCGTTTTAAGTTTCTCACCCATATTTCTCAAAAACATGCTAAGCATGAAGCTCTTCAGCTCGGGATACAAAATGATGAATCTTACTTTGATCGAGAAGAATCTCTCGAACGACTAAATACAATTACTGCTGCTCATCAATTGCTGTCGATTGAGGTCGAGCATCTCCGAGCTACTACTGAAAAGCTCACTAAAGAGAAGGAAGAACTTGCTCGAGTAAATAGCAGTTTGGAGTCTGATAGAGAGCAGCTTGCGATGGAGAGAGAAGATCTTCTTCAATTGAAAGATCGATAGTTTGATAGGGGTTTTTCTCTTGGATATAAGCAGCGAGCCCAAGAAATGATGACTTATCTTGGTTATCCGACCATTCCCGATCATGATCACGAACAGTAGACAATGATCTTATCTCTCTACTTTTTTTTATTTTTTTTTATTTTATTTTTTATTTTTTTTATTTTTTTATTTTTATTTTTTATTTTTATTTTTTTGAAATATGGAATGTAAATATACATTTTGCCTGATGAATAGAGGATCATGTTTTGTTGTTCGATTTCTGCGTCTTTTCGATTTGCCTGCCAATAAATAACTTCCTTCAATACTTTCGAAAGACGAGGAGTCAATTGGGTAGGTGTGCCGTAACTATAGGAACGGTTCGTATGCTTTGTCCGTTGATTAATTAATTCCCTGTAGTATAAATAACTTATTGGAGAAGTAGGAAAAACAAAAGAGTGAAATAATATGTCTCCCATAAACGTTTCAATTTGGTTTTTAGGGCATGTAGACTATGGTGGAGATATCAAACCAAATAGTTTTTTGGAGAAGCGAGAGCTGGTTAGTTCATTAAAAATGGTGGTGATCCCAGGGGAAGGTAAGCTCTTCCGTCCATGCATGCTCGAAAACTTGCCCCCAAGGCATAGAGAACGAACCTGTCTCAATTGTATGACAGCAAAGTACTTTCCTTCCTCGTTTGCAGGAAGAGTAGTATCTGAACCATTCCTTTCTCAGTGTGCTTTAGCTTGATACTGTGATCGAGCTTTTATGCAGCACGTTTCTCTTCCAGTATCAGCAAATATACGCACTTCTGCATGTTCCTTGCTCACATGCCGTGGTAGTAGTCTGAGGATAAGGAGTAGGTCGAGTTGAAGGAGCAGATCATTCCGAGGAGTAGCAAAATAGGACTAGTATTTGTAATACTTGTAATTAGACTCTTAAGATGAATGTAGTTTTTCCTGATGATATGACTGTATCCGTGAAATGTAACGATCCTCTCAAAGATCTGAATAAAATCAATTATTCTTGTCCTTTCAGTTCGATAACAATAATTATCATATATCCGATACTGTGAACCATCCTAGTAACGCTTTAAATCTGAACCGTTGATATGATCTCAATGTAACACCATTGGATCCTTTATCCCCTGCCTATAAAAAGATCACTCCATTCCTCTCCATCCCTCAGAAGATGAATATTTATTGTTATAAGCATCATCGACCACCAAATTTGTTAGTTTAACTACCGAGGAGTTCGTAACTTGGTATGGGAGAAATTGGAAAGATGAGATCTCCATCTTATGCGGTGATGGTCGGGTAAATCTCACAACTGGGATTAGTCGATCATAAGTTACGCCGTTTTGTAGAGGTCGAGATCAGAGGAAAGCTGGATTCTTGGTTTATCGAAATCAACTTGTTTCTAACAGGTCGACGATGCCATGCATGAGAGCTTTCTGATCCCTACTTTAATTGGCGAAGAAAAAGCATCAACTTCTTCGAGGTGGTCGAATCGTGATAGCATGCGGCTTTGCTCGCCCGACGACACCTGCCGATCTGTAGAAGAAGCCTGAACTTTAGGTTCTCGTCACTGCTCTTCAGAGTAGATAGGAATTTTCGATGTGTAACATTAGTTTTGCTATTATAGTCTTTGTACTGTCTGCATCGATCTAATATATGATTTTTCCTTTGACCGACTCATAAACGCATTTATTTCCATTCCTGTATTTAAGGCTTGTAGTTATGGCTTTGTAACGTAATTCCCGATGTGGCCTCATCGCCGTTGATTGGATGCGAGTTGCACCGTAGGATTTTAACTCATCCTGTCTATAAAAGGAATCTTTTATCTTTCAGTTACAATTAGAAGTAAAAAACTTGAAACAAATGTACTCCTTCTTTGTCCAAAATGGCGGTCGTCCGCCTAATTCGAGAAACAAACAGAACACTTATTACGTCGACTTGGTATGGGCGGAATCGGAAAGTGGAGATTTCTCAAAAACCATGAAATCTCCGACCCCTAATAAGGGGAATGGATTGGAACGCCTACACTCATCCGACCATCCTATGTAAATGGGTAAAGGTCGGTGTTGTGGGGTTCCGATCTATTAGTTACGCGGTCGGTGGAAAGCTGGTCAGTTCATTAAAACGAGAATGTATGATCAAAAAATGCTGACCACCATCGACCGTCGTAACATTATGATCTCTCAAAGCTCTCTCTGATTCCAAAGCTTTGTGGCCGCGAGCACGACCGGTTCTAGCTGGTGGCAAGAATTCTGAGAGAAATACAGAGATAAATCAAGCTGAAGTCCTTTTGTTAGCTCCTTACTTCATCATATAATAGAATTTGCTGTTGATGTAGCTAGGGGAGTTTATGTATCTTTCCGATGTATATTTTTATCAGTGATAATAAATTTTTTTACATTATATCAGCTGTTTGTTTGCGTAAATCGTTAGTTATGAGATCGATGAGTTTATACCGACCCAATCGGTTTTACTCAAAGATATATTATACTTAGGTTTTATACCAACTGTGGTGTTTAACCTTTGTAGATCGTTTCAATAGATCGGTGAGTTTATACCGACCCAATCGGTGTTACTCAAAGATTTACTATACTTATGTTTTATACCAACTGTGGTTTTAACCTTTGTAGATCGTTCGTGTAGGAGATCGATGAGTTTATACCGACCCGATCGGTGTTACTTAAAGATTTATTATTCTTAGGTTTTATACCAACTGTGGTTTTAACCTTTGTAGATCGTTTGTGTAGGAAATCGATGAGTTTATACCGACCCAATCGGTGTTACTCAAAGATATACTTAGGTTTTATACCAACTGTGGTTTTAACCTTTGTAGATCGTTCGTGTAGGAGATCGATGAGTTTATACCGACCCGATCGGTGTTACTCAAAGATTTATTATACTTAGGTTTTATACCAACTGTGGTTTTAACCTTTGTAGATCGTTTGTGTAGGAAATCGATGAGTTTATACCGACCCAATCGGTGTTACTCAAAGATTTATTATACTTATGTTTTATACCAACTGTGGTTTTAACCTTTGTAGATCGTTCGTGTAGGAGATCGATGAGTTTATACCGACCCGATCGGTATTACTCAAAGATTTATTATACTTAGGTTTTATACCAACCGTGGTTTTAACCTTTGTGTGGATCGGTGAGTGTTTTACCGATTCATTCGGTTTTACTCCTAAGATTTGAGGTTGTATACCAATTATTGGTTTTAACCTTTGTAGATCGTTTTTTGACAAAAGTCTTTTGAACGCGTCAAATGGAAAAAGAAGCAAAAGCTTTTATTACAATTGTAGGTAATTTTAATGCATGAAAGGGAAATAACAAAATATTCTAGAAAAGGGAAAAACTAATTTCTTGCAAATCCTGTCTAATTTCTAAATCCTCTTGTCTCGAACTTAACGGCCATAATATCTTCTGAGATTTACTGCATTCCACGTTCGAGGAAGTGGAGTTCCATCCATCTGTGCTATCTTGTACGATCCTTTTTTGCCGACCGCAATCACCATATAGGGACCTTCCCAATTTTGCTGTAACTTCCCCACATGTTTGGATACTTCAACTTTTTTAAGTACTAAATCACCTTCTTTGAATGATCGTATCCTCACCTTTTGATTGTAGGCTTTTTCCATGCTGGATTTAGCCGCTTCTAAACGCAGGCTGGCTTTTTCCCTCAAGGTCTCACTCAAATCGATGTCATCCTTTCTCAGTTGATCGTTTGATTCCTCTTCGTAGAACTCAATTCTTGGGCTGGGGACCAGCGCCTCTACTGGGATAACCGCCTCCGACCCATAGACTAGGCTAAACGGTGTTTCACCCGTTGAGGCTTTTACTGTGGTTCTATTGGCCCATATGACGCCTGGCAGTTCGTCCAACCATTTCCCTTTGGCGTCGTCCAGTCTTTTCTCGAGTGATTTGATAATCTCTCGATTTGCCACTTCAGTTTGTCCATTGGCTCTAGGATGTCCGACAGACGTAAAATTTTGCTGTATTCCAAGCTTCGAGCACCATTCTTGAACTTGTTTTCCAGCAAACTGGGTTCCATTGTCGTAAATCAAAATTCTAGGGATTCCAAAACGACAGACTATATTTTTCCAGAGAAAATTTATAACTTGGAACTGTGTTATCCGAGCTAAGGCTATGCATTCAATCCACTTGCTGAAATATTCGACAGCGACCAAAACATAACTCTTTTTCGATCTGGCCATTGGGAACGGTCCCACTATATCGGTTCCCCATTGATCAAAAGGCCAACAGATCGGAATTGGGTGTATTGTCTCAGCAGGTTGATGTATTATATTTGAATGTACCTGACAGTAATGACAGTGTTTTACATAGTCTTGTGCGTCAGCAAACATCGTTGGCCAATAGTAACCTGTTCTCAAGCATTTGAGCGTAAGTGCTCGAGCGCCACTGTGATTCCCAGCTTCTCCCTCATGTATGCTTCTAAGGATGCTTTCGGAATTGTGCTCGGGAACGCATTTTAGCAGAATTCCTGAGACGGATCGTCTGTAAAGTTTTCCTTCTAACATTGCATATCTTGGTGCTCGATACCTTATCCTCCTGGCTTCATTTTTACAGCTAGGGAGTAATCCGTCTTTCAAATAGGCGATTAATGGAGTCATCCAACTGTCTGCTGCCAGGTCGATTTCCATTACTTCAGCAACAGGGACAGTGTCGAGGTCGATCGCGGGTGTCTTGGAGATTAGCCAGGTGATTACCCTTTTAGATTTACCATCCCTTGTTCCTGTAAATCTAGATAGTTGATCAGCCCATCGATTCTCTTCTCGTGGGATATTTTGAATATCAAACTTATCAAATTTCCCAGTTAACTCTTGTACTTTCTCCAAATATTTTATCATGTTGAATTCGTTTGCGTCGTACAATCCGCTAATTTGTCTCTGAATTAGCTCGGAATCCGTCAAGACATTCAAAATCTTTATATCGGCCTGTATAGCCATTTCCAACCCCGCAATTAGAGCTTCGTATTCTGCTTCGTTATTGGTCACCACGAAGTCCAAAGTGATGGCATAATTCATATCCTCGCCGTTTGGTCCTTGGAAATTAATTCCTGCGCCACCACCATCTCTGCTTGATGCGCCGTCGACATGCATAAGCCATGGTAAATCGTTGACGACCATAATATTGTTATCGCTTGTCGATGTTACTTCGGAGTTTATCCCCGATAGACTTGGAGTTTCAAGGAGGAAATCAGCAAGTATCTGAGCTTTGATTGCAGTTCGTGGTCGATATTCGATCTCGTACTGTCCCAATTCCACAGCCCATTTGATTAATCTACCCGAGGCTTCTGGCTTTGATAAAATTTGCCTCAAAGGTTGATTGGTAATTACAATGATCTTGTATGTTTGAAAGTATGGCCGCAACCTACGTGCTGACGTCACCAAAGCCAGAGCGAATTTTTCAATTGTTAAATAATTCTTTTCCGCTCCTTGCAATAATTTACTCAAATAATAGACAGGCTTGTGTTCCGAGCCCTCAATTTTTACTATAACCGAGCTCACTGCAGCCTCGGAAATAGCGATGTAGATGTATAGAGGTTGTCCTTCCGTAGGTTTGGCGAGCAGGGGTGGCGAGGTCAAATATTCCTTCAACTGCTCGAACGCACGATCACAAGCCTCAGTCCATTCAAAGGCCTTAGCTTTTCTTAAAGTTTGAAAAAATGGTAAACTTTTATCCGCGGACCTTGATATGAATCTATTAAGGGCAACAATCTTCCCGACCAGGCTTTGAACCTGAGTAATATTTCTAGGAGGCTTTATTTCAGTGATAGCACGTATCTTCTCCGGATTTGCCTCGATGCCTCTCTCATGGACCAGGTAACCTAAGAATTTTCCTGACCTTACCCCAAAGGTACATTTTAAGGGGTTGAGCTTCATTCCATATTTCCTCAAGATTTTGAAGCATCGATCAAGGTGTTTAATGTGGCCTTCTTCACTCATGCTTTTTACTAGCATGTCATCAACATATACTTCCATTATTTCTCCGATCAACTCTTTAAACATCAAGTTGACCAACCGTTGATAGGTTGCTCCGGCATTTCTTAGTCCGAACGGCATTACTATAAAACAATATACACCCTGTTCGGTAATGAATGCAGTCTTTTCTTGATCTCTCTCGTCCATGAAAATCTGGTAGAAACCTTGGAATGCATCCATCATACTAAAAATTGCAAAACCTGCTGTCGAGTCGACCAACAGGTCGATCCTTGGGAGAGGGTAAGGATCTCTTGGACACAATTTATTCAGGTCCGTAAAATCGTTGCACATTCTCCATTTGTTATCCTTCTTGTCACCCTTTGAGACAAGTACGACATTACACAGCCACTCAGTAAAGTGTATTTCTCTAATCTGCTTAGATAATAAAAGCCTTTCGACCTCTGCTTTTATTATTTTGTCCTTTACAGGGCCATGATTTCTCTTTTTTTGTCTGACCGGTTTTGCGCTAGGATCTATCTTTAAAGAGTGGGTTATTATTCTTGGGTCGATCCCCACTATGTCCTCCGAGCTCCAGGCGAAAACATCTACATTTTCCCTTAGGAAATTGATTAACATAATTTCTCCCTGTGAAGATAGTTCGGTTCCGATCCTGGTGATTTTGGTTGGATCATTCTCGATTAGCTTGATCTCTTTATGCTCTGGCGCACGTAGAGTCAGGTCTAAGGGCTCTTTCCCTTTTTTGTTGATCGGATCCGTGCTAGGCAACTCAGGCTCATGAGACCTTTCCGTCGAAGATCCTACTGCTTTTCTTTTTGACGGTGTTAGTGGATCGACGTTTCTTTTCAAAGATAGTGCCGTGTTGTAACAATCCCAAGCCATGCAGTGGTCGTTGACTATTTCACCAACCCCAGAGATTGTAGGGAATTTGATTTTCTGGTGATAAGTTGACACAACTGCTCGAAATTGGTTTAATGCCGGTCTTCCCAAAATGGCATTATAAGCGAATGGTGCTTCAACCACTAAGAATTTTATCATTTTGATCTTTATTCCACCAAGGGCGTAGCTACCTTTTGGAGGGTTAACTTTCCGAGGTTCATCTGATTCAGCACTTCGATGGCTATTATGTTAGCCGAGCTTCCATTGTCGATCAGGATTCTCTTGACATTGAAATTGGAAATTTTCAATGAGACCACCATAGGGAAATCGGGGTGGTCTTCGTTATTATCCCAACTCAGATTTCTGGGGACTTCGCTTTCATCGAACTTGATTACTTGTTGGTTGGAGTTTTTACTCTCGAGTGCCCATACCTCCTTAGGGGCGATAAGTCCCTTTTCTAGAGATCGTGCAGTCTTGCGCCTTGCATTCCGACTATCTCCCCCTGCTGGGCCACCTGAGATTACTGGGAGATCTATCGCGAGGACTTCTATTTTCTTCCCTCCTTCTAGGACTCCTCGTCCTTTGTCTTCTCTGATCTGCCCTATCTATGAATTCATTCAATTTACCCTGTTGAATCAATTTTTTGATTTCTTGTTTCAGGTGATAACAGTCCTCGGTCCTATGACCGTGAGCTCGATGGTACCTACAATATAAATCGTAGTTCTTTGCCCCGGGTTTTGCCTGTGTGATCCTTTTTGCTGGGGGGATTAAATTACTTCTTTCCAGTATCACCAGGATTTCTTCTCTTGGGGCATTTAATTTTGTAAACTCAACATAGCTAATTCGATCTCTTATATTCCTTTCTGGAGATCGAGGCCTGAGGTAGACATTGGGTCTTTTCTCAAGGTTACTCCCATTGTGTTCTAATCTTTGAAATACGTTTCCTCTTCGGGAAAACCGAACGTAATCCGTGACCCTTTGCATTGGGAGCTTCTCAGGTTTTCTTGATCCTGAAGTCGATGCTTTAATTTTATTTTTGTCTTTGAAAGAATTCATCTCTTCTTGAGTCATGTATTTGGAGGCCAATGTCATGATTTCAGCAAAGGTTCTTGGCTGCTTTCGACTCAAGGCGTTGCCAAATTGCCTATTTTTTGTCAGATCGAATAGAATTGATATGATGTAATCAATATTTGGGGAGTCGATCTTCAAAAGTTCCACATTGAACCTCGCTAACCAAGTTCTTAAGGACTCCCTATCTTGCTGGATTATAGTCCCTAGATAGCTCATGGGGAGCTTTTGTTTCTTCTGGCTGGCAAACTGTTGTTCTAGTTTGTTGCATAACTCTCTAAAACTGAAGATCGAGTTAGGCGGTTGTTTTCCGAACCAATCCAGCGCTAGCCCCTCAAAAGTTGTGATCATCAACTTGGCCGTATACTCCGCTGAGTGAGCATACAAGCTCATTATGTTTGTGAAACTAAAAATATAGTCGGTCGGATCACTGGTTCCGTCATATCTGGGAAGTCGGGCAGGTATGGTCCCGGAGGCCTGCGCCTCTCTTATTTCTCGGCAGAATGGAGAACATGTTGCTATGCTTTCCTGGACCTCCCGGGAACGTGGCCAAGGTTGTCTCATGGTTAATAACCTTTGCTCTAATCGTTCTTCGACCATTCTTTCTATATCTCTTTCAGATATTCTTCTAGTAGCTTGTCGATTGACAACCGGGGGTTCCTCCGTGTCATCGATAGGGACAACTGTCTGTTCCTTGGACAAGTGTGGTTCAGGACGAGCATTAACTCTTGCCTGATTAGTCCTTCCACCAAGGTGCCTTCCAGCTACGTTTGGGGGAGAGAATTGAGATCGTTGGTCTGCATCCGGACTCTTTGCTTGAGTTGATAGACGATCGTTATTTTCCCGAGGTTCCCTGTCATTATTAACCGCCCTCGAGGGACGAACAGCAGCCCTCGTTGGTCCCGCGACTGCCGAAGTTTGAAGAATTTGAGGAAAAAATGAACTTAAAAGCTGAGCGATTTGTAGTATTTTCTCCTGGTTAGCCGGTAGTGGTGGGACAGGGACGGATTGGATGGGTGAGTTAGGAGTCCGACTTGCGGTAGGAGTTTGTCGTCCTCCCATGTTTTGATTGATGTTTGCGTCTGCTGCAACGTGTTCCTCTACAGGATCTAAATTTTGCTGATTTGCCGGAGGCTGTGTGTTGGTAGCGCTGACCCTTTAGGAACCTTCAGGCAAGTTATCCATAGCACGAGAAGGTCGAGAATTCGTGCTTCTTCCTGCGTTACGTGTGCTTTTCCTTGGATTGGCCATATTTCGATCGAGTAATTAACCTTGCCCCACGGTGGGCGCCAACTGATTTAACCGAATTTCGTCTAAGGTTTAATCTCAGTAAATATTCAAGATCACAATTTTATGTATTTAGGGGTTTGGTTAAAGTACTCAGGATGGTGCAGTTCAAGAACAAGCAGAGTAATATAATTGTGTAGATAACTATAATATGAAAGGCGAACAGTAGTAGTATATTTCGTAGGTTAAATTCTGGATCTTGAATACAATGTAAGATTCGCTATTTATAATATTCCTCATGTCCTAACTGAACTAGGAGTCCTATTTAGCCTAGGAAACCTGCATGGCCTAGGAGTATCGCATGGCCCATTAAGTCCCCTGAAACGGATAGTAGGTCGATCAGAGTAGGTCGATCAGATATGTATTTGGCTGGTCGAGCCGATCCCTCAGCTTAAACAGGTCGGATCGATCTTGAATCTCCTCGGATATTCCTAGCTGGTTCTATGTGCAAAATAGCCCTCATCACCGATTAAGAATCTCTTTCCCTTTAAGCTTCTTCATGGTGAACATACTATATCCTAGACCAGAGGAAGAAGAAGGGCCAGCCTAGTTCGGAGGAGGTACCATTCGGATCGGCTCAGCATCCTCGGGCTCTTCCTCGTTTCCGATCCGGTCGGGTTGGGCTGAGCCTCCCCGAGGAGGGATATCAGTTCGATTGGATTGCGCAGGGCCCGGTCTAACTTGTCTCCTCGACTGCCCAGGCATCTTTTTCGAGGTAGACGCCACTGTCCTGCCGACAATAGAAGTTCGATATTGCTCTACCATCGTACCTGAAGAAAGGAAAAGTTATTTTGATTAAGGAATAAAACTTTCTGAATAGAATATTGCTGTGGACGCTCGGTAAAGATTCTTATTCTTACGTAACGTTCGAGGATCGATGGCGTCTGCAAGTTGGTAAGTGGTCTTGCTGAGCTCCGCTTTCCGAAGAACGGGCTCCAAAACGAGGAAAGCTGACTGATACGGGTCGGAGCGCATCGCGGCGACCAGGTCGTCTGCAATAACCATCTTAAGTTGACCTATCAATTCGCGTTTGTCGTACACCCAGTCTCGCTGACCTTTCCATTGGTGTGGAACCATCTCCGAGCTCCCCTCGGAAGCTGGTACTTCAGGTCCTTTGATAAAGAAGAACCGTCTCTTCCAGTCGAGAGAATTGCTAGAGACTATGGTCGATAAGACCGAGTGATTTGAACGCTGGGAAAAATACACAAACCCAGCTGATTATGCTGTTTTTCGTTCGTATTGAACAAGGAAAGTCGAGCAAAACAATAAATATATCGAGAGTGTAAAAGCTGTATATTAATATCAGTGTTCGAGTACAAATTACAAAGTAGGTCTACCCGAGCATTACAGGATGTCGTACAACTAGGAAGGTAAATACAAAGAGAAAAACAAGCTAGATCCTAATCCGAACAGTAGGTCCGAGCAGAGGGTATTTCTTGGAAGTTGTGTCGTCCCTGATGTCATAAATGCGCCGCGTATTTATAGGAACAGTAAAGAGCTAGCTGGACCGTCCGTAGGAGAATACCTCTCGGCCAGCTGTACAAAGCTGTAGGTCGGCCCCACAATAATTCCGAGGATAGAAGCGGATCGGAAGGTAGGGTCTTGTGTTATCATTCTGGCTTGACAGAACCATGTTCTTCAGGTCGGGAATACCCTTCCTGGTCGGGATCGAGGTCGATCTCGAGCAATGGTATTTCCTAAAATGGCGCATACGAAATATCCCTCATCAATACTCCCCCACTTCTCGAGCGTAAGTGAAGCTGAAGCTCGGAGAAGTAAACACAGCATCGTACCATAAGATTTGTTATGCCTCATTAAAAACCTTACTCGGAAAAACCCAGTGGGACAAAATCCGAGCTAGGGAAAAAGAGCGCATATTTCTCTATCGGAGCCGTGGAAGACTAAAGTGCCTCGAACAATAGGAAGATGATATTCTCGATCCGAGGGTCTTACTTCGATAATTCAATAGGGTATTATAAAATCTGAAGATTGGAGAGATGAGCAACAAAGAGCGGGTTTCGAACGGTCTTGCGTCGGATATACCTCATTAAAAACCTTACTCGGAAAAACCCAGGGGGGTAAAAACCGAGCGAAGGGAAAAAGAGTGCATATCCTCGGAAGTCAATGTAGTTAATTTTAACTTACCGATCCGAAAATGCTCATTTCAGAAACTTGGAGGACCGTAAATGCTATTAACGGAGAGTTAACCTTCAATCTACTGAGTGGAAGCTTAACCGTCGCGGTTACTCGGGGTTGAATTTTCAATTTACCCTTTTAACCTTTATATATATACGTTGACTTGAAAAGACGAGTACGTCTTCCATATTTACTTCTGATCGGAGCAATAAGATCGAAAAAGAGTATCCCCTTTTGTCAATCGTTGCAATAAACACTTCCCATCATGTCTACCTCCGAAAACCCGGAAATTCAAACCAATAATCCTACGCGATCGGATTCCGACCTAGGATCCACAGGCGAACTCATTAATGCCTACAACACCGCTGAAAACTCTTCTGACGAGACGAGAAGAATCGTAGATCAGATTGAGCACGCCTTGGGGTCAAATGCTGGTGAGGGGACATCCGGTCAGCAGAATTCCGAGCCTGGTGGGGAAGCGGAACAGAACACCGAGCCCGATGGCGAGGAAGGTGGAGATGGAGAAAATGCTGATTCCGGTAATGTGGATGGTTCGGCTATGGCACTGGACGAGCATGAGATAATGAGATACCCGATCGGAGGAGGGTGCAGTGTGAGAATTATCGACCTTGCTGGTAAAGAAGTCCAAAGCCATAGGTCGAGCTCAGAAAACTGAAAAGCGGGTCGACGAGATTTCTTGTGCATACGATCCGAAAGAAGACAGAGAAAAACTCGAAGCTGAGATAGGCAAATTCCTTCCCGAGGGCTATACGCTAGTTATTCCGACCCCCTCTCAAAGGGTGAATCAGCCCCTGGAAGGATGTCAAGCCTTCTACACCAAGCAATTTGACTATGGGCTGCGTATCCCTTTCGCACCGTTACTCGAGCGGGTTCTAGATGTGTTCACCCTGGCTCCCGCACAGATCCTCCCCAACTCGATTGGGTACTTGATAGCTTTCAGCGTTTTGATGAAGGCCAAGGGCAAAACTGCAAATTTCCACCATTTTTGGCAGTTCTTCAAAGTCAGTACTTCCTCCGCCTCGAACGCTGGGTTTGTGTATTTTTCCCAGCGTTCAAATCATTCGGTCTTATCGACCATTACCTCTAGCAATTCACTCGACTGAAAGAGACGGTTCTTCTTTATCAAAGGACCTGAAGTACCAGCTTCCGAGGGGAGCTCGGAGATGGTTCCACATAGATGGCCAGGTGAGCGAAATTGGGTGTACAGAAAATGAGAATTGATGGGTCAGCTTACGAAGGTTATTTCAGACAGCCTCGTCACTGCGATGCGCTCCGACGCGTACCAGTCGGCTTTCCTCATTTTGGAGCCCGTTCTTCGGAAAGCGGAGCTCAGCCGAGCTACATACCCACTTGCAGACGCTGACAATCCTCGATCGTTAAGTAAGAATAATATTCTTTACCGAGCGTTCATCATAATGAACTACTCAAGGCTTCATTCCTAACCAATTTTATCTTTTCTTTCTTCAGGTACCATGGTAGAACAATACCGAGCTTCCATAGTCGGTAAGACAGTGGCTTCTACCTCGAAAAAGACGCCTGGCCAGCCGAGAAGACAAGTTAGGCCAGGCCCCGCGCAATCCAATCAAACCATTATCCCTCCTCGGGGAGGCTCTGCCAGTCCTCAGGAGATCGGAAACGAGGGAGAGCCCGAGGATGCTGAACCCATCCGAACGATAGTTCCTCCGAATCAAGCTGGTCCTTCCTCTTCATCTGGTTTAGGATACATCATGTTCACCATGAAGAAGCTTAAAGGAAAAGAGATCCTTACTCGGCGAGCTCGGGATGATCGTGAGGGACCCCCCGAGGCAAAAAGGAGGACCGGACTGTGGGGTCGGCATCGTACACCTCTTACCTCTCGTTCTGGTCGAAGTAGGCCTGACATGGTGGACTTTATAGAAGATCAACTCAGAGGCTATCGAGCAGCAGGTTATCCCGAGAGGGGATCAATTCGGAGTGATCGCGACCCGAACGGCGAGAATGAGCATGATAAGGCGATAAAGATCTTCATGGCGGGGAGATTCGCCGAGGATCAGGAGGAGGTTTTGGCTCACTGCGACCTTGATGTATTGGGTCAATTCTGCCTAGCATATCATACGGTAAAAGCCTTTCGCAATGGTTATAACTGTTTAAACCTTTGAACTAAATATTAATTATCCTGTCATTGCAGATCGGGGACTGCTT
>JAYDYQ010001518.1:0-34153 GCA_034814905.1 Penstemon davidsonii | reverse complement strand
CCTCCGTAATTTAAAAATATATCGATAATTTTAATAAAATTGATGATTCAGTCATTAGTCCGATAAAACTGTCTATTACATTGCTATGTAACACTAACTCATCCGTAATTTGGAATATATCGATAATTTTTTAATAAAATTGATGATTCGATCATTATTCCGATAAAATTATTTATTAGATTGTTACGTAATACTAACTCCTCCAAATATAACTATTGTTCTTTAAAGAGTTACAACAATTTATACTTAGAATACAAATTTTATATTTTCTACTCATGTTCTATTACATTTTAATATATCAATTATAATGTTAAAATAGTTAATAAATTTTAATAAACCATCAAATTTGAATATGGTCGTTAAATATGAATTCTCCATTTAAAATTTAATAATTTCATATAGTAATCAAAATACATCTCTTCCGTTATCGACACATTTTGATCCAACTTGATTGAATTGTGATACTTTAAAAATATATAAATATTTAAAATTCATTGAAATTACATTTGATTTTTCAAGCCAAATACAAAAACAATAAAAATAATTAAATCAAATTTTAATTTTTATGTCTGTAAATATAAAATTAAGCTGAACATGTTTAATTTAAAAAGATACATTTTTCTTATCATTTAAACATTTTTATCATTATGTATTTAATGTCTTTCTCTATTTAAAAAAAAAAAGTTTAAACATTGTTTATATAATAAAAAATTAAAAAAAATTAAAAAATGGTCATCTTCTTCGATGCTTCACTGGTGCTTCACCGGTGGCGGCGGCAGCGAAGGCGAAGGAAGCTCGTAAGCCGTTCTGGTCGCACCAGAACGGCGGCAAAGAGGTGGCGAACTGGTGCGACCAGAACGGCCCAGTGTGGGAGCCGATCTGGTGGAACGAGAACAGCGGCGGCGGTGAAGTCTTGCCGCTGTTCTTGTCCGACCCGAAGGAAGGAGGGAAGGGGGATGGAGGATGATTGGTGTGGGTTAGGGTTTAGGAAGGGGAAGGAGATGGTGATTGGGAAAGAATTGGGAGAGATGAAATGTAGAGGGTTTTGTTAATTGAAAAAATTAGTAAGGATAGAAATGTAAATTTTTAATTACAATTTATTATTCAATTTTCTTTATCTAATTTGTTGGGTTCATACACAAGAATGAAGTTGTACACCAATCAATGGCCAAGATTAATCATTATTTACATCAAAGGGCTAGGAAAACTTTGATACCATGACTCTTGTATGAATTGTGAGTCACAATAGACTCCCCGTTAAAACGTTAATCAGCTTATTCAGGCCTTGATTGTTGGGCCAGCCTAAGAACTTTTGCGACAATTTTAAAAAAAAAATCTGCAATAATATGGGCCTACACAGGAATGGAACCAGGATTAAGAGAGCGAGTCTAATTATCTCTTAATCTAATTCATGATATACAGTGTATTATAGATGCATAACAATAAATTATTAACAATAATTCAATTAAATTCTACTCTTGATTAAAAAATAACTGAGATTGCACACGACGTTTTTTCCCCTTCATATTATAGAATAAATAACATAAACACAATTGACACTGACATGATGAATATATTTGCACACAAAAAAAATTGACATGATGAAATATATTATTTAAGTAACTATTATATATATATACTAACCAACAGGTGATTGGTATAGTGGAAGGAACTAGTCACTACAAAGTAGAGAACTCAGGTTCGAATCCCTGTTGGGAGAGGTACCCACATATGTGCCCAACCCGCCTCGAATGGGATTAAACCCTTGGGAAACCATAATATATATAGATATATATATTAAAAATCTTAAACTTATAGGAAGCTTGATCTCTCTTTAGTGCTCAAGAAATTACCTTTTGATTTGTATCAGTTTATGTTGTGGCTTTGTTGTCTTCTTTTCTAATTAAGTCTAGATGATGAATTGATGATGGCTTTATTTGAAGGGTGTTTGTAATTGTTAATTTAGTATGGGAAGATTCAAAGTGTTGTCTTGATTATTTTCTTGGGCTGATGGACATAAAAAAAAGGGCTTTTTGAACTTGAATTGGGTCATGGCTTATTGGTGGTAGTACTAACTTTTTCTTTTATCAAAATTCATAGGGGTCCTGACCCCCACCAAAATGTAGCTGAATCCGTCCTTGGGCCCCTAGGATCCGGTTCATAAAAATCTCTTATATTTTGTTCCACCGTTTTCATTTTTCCTATTCTCAAAGACCACAAGATATTTTGATTAAAAAAAAAAAAATCCACAAGATATTGAATTTTACACATAAGACTTTAGACCACAAGTTGTTGTTTAATGGTATTAATCTCAGAAGTCATAGCACAGACAGAGTTCCATGCCCCACACACTCAATCATTTCATAATTGTACCCTGTCTTTTTTATTTTTTATTTTTTTCTATTACATTTGATTCGTGGATTTATCACGAATGAGACATGTTCTATTATTAGAACATGATATCAACAACCTATTTCTCATGTGGAAACGAGTCATTAGTCACATCACTTAATAACTTTATCACTTCTTTGTAAAACGGTTCTTGTTTTTGGGATGATTAGTAAATATCATTTAACTCTAATTTGTCAATGAGAAATTAATTAAGTTGGTTGTTGGCGAGGACAAATATGGTTAACAAACAAATTATATTGTACATATATAGACAATAGTATTTTTCCTCATGAAAGTCCCCAACAGAGAAGTATATACTCTGTAATTCTTTTAAAATACATTTTTTATTTGATATAATTATGAAATTCCCTTAATTTATTTTTATTTTATGATGATTTAGCCTAATTTCGTCTTAGGTTTAATCTCAGTAAATTATTAAGAACAATTTAGGATATTAGGGGTTTGGCTAAAGTACTCAGGATGGAGCAATTCAAGAATAGTATAAAGAACAAAAATCACGTAATCAAGAGGATGCGAGAGAGGATAAATAGTTGTAGTATTATTGATAGGTTAAAATCTGGATCCATGATACAATGTAGAACTTCGTATTTATAGTAATTGACTAATCCTAACGTGACTAGGAGTCCTATTAGGCCTAGGAATCCTGCTTGACTTAGGAGTACTGTATGGCCCAATAAATCTTCTGGATCGGTATTCAGGTCGATCAGATACGTTTGGGCGGTCGAGCCGATCTTGTAGTCCTCGCAGGTCGGATCGATCCTGAATCTCATCGAAAAGCTTTATTCCAGTATGTGTAAAATAACCCTCATCAGTACTCCCTCACTTCTCGAGCGTAATCGTAGCTGGAGCTCGTAGAAGTAGATATAGTCGTTACATCAGTCCTTTAACAGTTCATGAAGTATGCCTCGTTAAAAACCTAGTTCGGAAAAACCCTTTTATGGGATAAAAACCGAGCAAGGGAAAAACAGTGCATATCCATCTGAACTTTTCAGGTATAGACACATAGCTTGGTAACGTGTGTCAGACATGCGTAAAGTCTTTTCACGTTTTCATTGGCGGGAATTTGAAGAGACACAAAGGGTTGATCCATCTTTTCACCGTCCATATATATAGTCGAAATTATCGGGATCTTTTTACTTTTTACCCCAGATATTCAGATCCTTCGCAGTAAAAGTTTGGGTCGACAACATCGCAATTCACTTACTTCGTCGAACACACTACTTTAAGAGACAATGGCCTCGTCTTCGCAGAATCCCAATTCTTCAACCCAAAACGAAGAACAACAAGTACCACCTAACATTGCTAACCCAGAGATCCTTTCTTCTGAGGAGGAAGTGGCAGACGATGTTCAGGCAGAAGAAATCAGAGACTATGAAGAGAAAGAGGTTGATAGTTTGGTGGTTGAGATCGTTCCAGAGGAGGAAATGATAGCCAGAGCATCCAAAAAGTCCAAAACTGCCCAACCTCAAATTTCCGCTCCTGTCGAGTTTTTTCCTTCTCGATGGAAGGAGGAAGATCTACCCGCTTTGAAAAGAGAATACGGTCGTTATTTCCCTTCGGATTTTGAAATAATTATTCCTTCCCCCGAGGAGAGAGTCAATACCCCTCCCCCAAACTGTCGAGCTTTCTATACGTCTCATTTCGAACATGGGCTCCGTTTTCCCCTTTCTCCAATCCTTCGTCAATTTTTAGAGACTTTCTTTGTCTCTTTAACCCAACTTGTACCAAATGCCATAGCCTTTTTGATGGCATTTTCTGTTTTGATGGTTGCAAGAGGTCTGCAGCCCTCATTTCGTAATTTTCTTCACTTTTTTCGTCTTTCCATATCGACCTCCTCTAATAGAGGCTACTATTATGTTAGCCAAAGACCCGGGTTTGCCATTCTTGAAAATGCCATTTCGAGCAACAGTATGGAATGGAAGTCGAACTTCTTTTTTGTTAAGGCTCCGTCCTTGCGTATCCTCGAGAACGGAGAAACTGAAGAGTTCACTCATGACTGGGGATATAACCAATCTTGGGTGTACGGTGGTCGAAAGGTGATTGGTGAGATGGCCCCAGACGACCAATTTTCGTCCGATTTGATTGAGGAGACGAGATCAGATAAGTATCAATCAGCTTATTTGATCGGAGAAATCTTCCTTCGCAAGGCTGGATTGAGTTCTTTGAATTTTCCCATCCCATCGGACGATCGATCCCTAAGTAAGATTTTACTAATAGTTATTTTACCTTTAAAAATGATCTATAAGTTTGTCATCCATTAATGTTATCGATTTTGTATTGTAGCTTCCATGGTCGAGAACTGCCCTTTTTCCGTGGTTGGAAAAACTGTCCTTTCAAACTCGAGGAAGTCGTCGGGAAAAGTACCAATAGAGCAGAGGCAATCCAGAAAAAGGAGAAGAGACCAATATCAGGATCTAGAAGACATTGAAGAAGAGTCGTTCGAACATGCAGATCCTATTCGAGTAGCTCCTCCCCCAACTGGTCAAACTTCAACAGAGCAATCTTCGACAAGCTCTCGCCCAGGCCGTGGTTTTCCACCTAAATACCTCAGGGATAAATTTGGAATTCTGGGCTGTAAAACTTGGCCAGAACGAAATCCTACTGGTCCTGATGCTAAAAGAAAAACCCAATTTTATGACAAAGAGGGCGAGTATTTCACCCATGTTGGAGATATAAGCCATAATGCTTCCTTGGTAGACATGATCGAGAGCCATCTCCAGGGAAAACGGGCGGCTGGTTATTCCGAAAGGGATTCATTGACGACCGATGATAAGGAGAACGTCATCGATAAATCAATTCGTCTTCTTCTGTCTTCGACCTTTGTTAAAGACGTGCAGCGGACTTTCAAGAAAAATCCTCTCGATCAATTGGCAAGAGCCGCTCATGCCCATGAAGTGGTAATATATAAAAAATTATGTTTGCTTTTTCAACAAATTTCAGCTTCATTACTTTTGATTTCTGATTTAGCCAACTTGTTCTTGTCACAGAGTGGTAATGCTTTGGTATCTGCCATGTATGATACGGCATTGCATAGAGAACAGTGCAAGTTTGTTGAAGAAAGCAACAATATTCTAACTTCCAGAGTCAAGGAGCTTGAAGATCAACTTGCTCGGGTCGATAATTCTCGTCAATCTGCTGAAACTCAGCCTGCTCCTAGTGCCAATCCAAACTTAGAGACCGACAATCCTCATATTATCAATATGATGACGGATACTAGTCGATACCAAGCAGAGGTTGATCGATTGAACCAAGAAATGGATGAGCAACGTGTTTCACATGCCACCTCGATTAGCAAACTGGAGTCGGAGATACTTTCGCTCCGATCACAACTCGCGGCTAAAGAAGACGATTCCAGTTTAGATAAGGCTATAGACGAGCATCAATCTCCTGACGTTGAATCCATTGTCAGAGAGTTTCTTGATTCTCCAGTGCATACGACCATTATACATCAGAAGATAGGAGGTTTGCTATTGAGCTCGTTTTACAAGGGGGTCGATCAATTGATCGAATCTGGGCAGATTCCTGATAGGCGCAATGAATATCGCGATGTTATGGCTATTGAAAAGGATCGAAAACTTCGAGAGTATCCTCCTGATTCCTTGCCTTCCGTTGAGTATAGTGATCACCCTTTAGCTCATCTAGTGGCTGAGTATGGAACTCCATTTCCCGTGCCCGCACCCGACTTGGAGTTAATAGAAGACGTCGAGGAAGATCGAGCGGACGAAAAAGAAGACGAGGATGATGACGAAGACATCTAAAGAGACCAAGCCAATGAAGGAGAGGATGAAGATAACGAGGGGTTATCCTCGAAGGAAGTTAACTCCCCATCTTAGATCATTTTCAAGATTAGGATTTCAGTTGTAACCTTCTTTTATCCATGTAACTTTTGTCATTTTGTTTAGTAGGACTGGAAAAGTTTGTAAATATAGTCAGCACAAAATCCCTTAATTGGTATATATGATTTTCAGTAATATATTAGTCTCTGTCGAATTATTCTTTGTCATTTTGATGACCATAGTACGCAATTGATAATCAATTCTGACAATTATTTGAAATTTTACTGCGCGCGCCAAGGATTAGGGACATAATTGTCATTTCCTTTACTATATATAAAGGTAAAATCTTTGAAGTTTTACCGCACGTCCCCACTTGCAATATAAAATTTCTGTGTTGTAAATCGGAGCTACAGTTTGGTAATTCATAAGATTTTCTGATTCCTTGATCATGAGTTCCAATCTTTTCTCTGGAGCCACAAAACGATCCCTACGGGGCCCATCCCGACGAGATACTCCGAAGAAGAAAATCCGAACCGAAAGTTCACAACAGCCAACTTCCCATGGAGGAGCTTCTTCTCGGGAAGCCATGCCTCAACCCGACCCGGTGTCGACCTCTTCGGGAGAAATTAAAAAATTAGTGGCTAATATTCCTCCTTAGGCGGAGGAAATTACGGGTTCTTCTACGGGACATTCACGGGCTCCGATCCGTAGCCCATTGGTTGATCCAAATATTCTGGAAGCTTACCAGAACGAGGAGTCTCGAGCTACTTCTCCTCCTCTTGTCGACCAAACAATAGATGAGCGTCCCCCTTCCGATCGAGATGCCACAACAAATCAAACCTCAGGTCAAGAAGACTCCCAGCAGGTCGTTATTACTCCTCCCAATCCTGAGGTCGAGCCAATTTTGCAAATGAGGGGACCTGTGGAAGATATTCCCGAGTCTCTTTTTGCCCCTTTGCGCTCTAATATTGTTGTTTCAATTTCTCAAAATACCCAAGTTATCTCTCCTCCCCCTATTCCTCAAGATATAGCTAAAACTGGATCTGGTCCCAGTCACTCCGGTTTCAAGAATTCCGCGGACGATCCCTCTCTTTTAGACGATCGTTCTTTAAAGGAGCAGGTCGAATAAATAACTGACTTTGAGATGAGTCGATCTGGAGGGGTCTCCTTAGATGCATGCGTTCCAGCATCCCTTGAACCTGATGGGGTGTCTTGGAATTTAGGAATGGGTACAATTCTGCCAAAGGAGCTTGAAAAACTGAAAGACCATTCTTCTTTGAGGCTTGTTCAATCTATCTTCAAGCGTTTGGAGCAGGTAAATGTACTTTTTGTTTCACCAGAAGTCTTTTGTCGACCAATTCTTAAAGTTTTATATTCTGATGTTTCCATAATAGGCTAAGCATGAAGCTCTTCAGCTTGGGATACAGAATGATGAGGCTTATTATTCTCAACAAGAATCCTTTGAACGAATGAACACAATTGCTGTTGCTCATCGACTGCTGATGAATGAAGCCGAGAATCTCCGAGCCGCTAAAAAACTCTCTAAAGAGAAGGAAGACCTAGCTCTAGCAAATAGTAGCTTAGAGTCTGACAAGGAGCAGCTTGCCAAGGAGAAAGAAGACCTGTTCCAACTGAACAAAAACCTAGAAGAGGTTACCCAATCTCAGATCGAGAAAGGGAAAAAGCAGGAGTTTGATAGGGGTTTTTCTCTTGGATATAAGCAACGTACGAAAGAAATGCTCACTTATCTTGCTCATCAAACGAGTCCTGATCATGCTTTTGAGCAGTAGGCAAAGCCCTTTTTTTTAGAAATGTAAATATAATGAATTCCTTTTGTCGTGAATAGATCAGCTCGATATTTCAATAGTTTTTCGTGTAGAATCATACATCGTTTCGATCTGAATGCCAAAATAACTGTTATCTATCTTCTTGGGAGAGGAAAAGTCACCTTGGTAGTTGTGCCGTAACCGTAGGACGTTTCGCATGCTTGTCCATTAACTGATAATCTCTTCATACTATAAATGATCCCTTTGAAAAATAAGAAAGATAACAGAGGGAAATAATATGCCTTTATTAAAAAAGTCACTTTGGCACCTATGGCATCCTGATTATGGTGAAGATATTAACCAAATCTGTTTATGAGAGATGAGAGCTGGTTAGTTCATTAAAATTATGGTATCCCCTTTGTCAGGGTATTCTCTTCGACCAAGGAGGATACTTCGTAAGAGTTGGATGAGATATCCTTTGACCAAGGCGGATACTTTGTAATCTTCCATCTGGACATCCTCCGACCAAGGAGGATATCTTGTTAAGGTCTGGTGAAGTATATTTGCCAATCATCACCAATGCAGTGACAAGAGTCCAAGAGTAAGGAGTACGTCGGACTAGAGGAGCAATCATTCCCAGGATGAGCTTAGTAGGCTAGTATTCGTAGTTAGATTTTAGGAACGAATGTACTTTCCCTTCTGTATTTAACCGACCGTATTTCGCTGAATGTAATGATCTTGAAAAATCTCAATAAAATCGTTTAATCTGTGATTGTTCATTCGTGTTACTTCCTTCCTTTTTTGTCGTGCTAGTAGCCGATCAGACAATTTGAATTTGAAATTAAGACCAATGAGTTATATGATACTCCTCAGTTAATTTAACAATCTGGACCGTAGAAAGGATCTCAATGCAACGCCGTTGGATCCTTTATCTTCTGTCCTATAAAAGGGTCATTCCATGCTTCTCCATTTCACAACATGAGGTTGTTCAAGAAAAAATTTCATTGGTATGATCATCATCGTTCGCCAAAATGTGTTACTTAACAAAGGATGAATCTCTGACTTGGTATGGGATGAATTGGAAAAATGAAACTTCCCTCATATATGCTGATGCTCGGACAAATCTCTTAATTGGGGATTGGTCGACCGTAAACTATGCCATAGAGTATAGGTCGAGGTCAGAGGAAAGCTGGATTCTTGCTTTATCGAAATCAACTTGTTTCTAACAGGTCGACGAAGCCATGCATGAGATCCTTCTGATTCCTATTTGATCTGGCGTAGCAAAAGCATCATCTTCTTCGAGGTGGTCGAGTTTAGATAACATGTGCTCTTTCCTCGATCAGATGGCTGCCGATCCTTAGAAGGAACGCCTGAACTTTAGTTTCTCGTCACTGTTCCCAAAGTAGATGTAATGATGGTTGTTCTGTAGCTCGACGGTTTCGAAGTACTTCTTACGCCGACGATCATTAAAGATAAATTCTTCTTCGAGATTTTGTATGTAGAGTTGCTAGTATATCGATCGATGCCTTTGTTTAGATAGGAATCTCAGACATGTAATATAATTTTTGTAATGATAATTTTTGTATGTTGAATATCCACCTGATGTATAACGTTTAAATTGATTCAACCTGATAGTGCATTTAATTCAAGTCCTGCCTTTATGGCTGGTAGTTATGAATGTGTAACGTAAATCCGGATATCATATGACTACCGTTGATTAGATATGAGTTCCACCGTTGGATTTTTACCCTCTTATATATAAAAGGAATCCTTTACCTTTCAGTCATTTACCCTCAAAAGTGAGAATTTCCAAATAATGTATTTCCACTTTTCCCAGAATGGTGGTCGTCCACCTAACTCAAAAATTCAACAATTTATTAATTACGCCGACTTGGTATGGGCGGAATCGGAAAATGGAGACTTTTCAAAAACCATGAAGTCTCCGATCCCTAAAATAGGGGATTGATCGGAGTGTTCATCACATATCGACCATCCTGTACAAATGGGTAAGGGTCGGTACGGTGGTATTCCGATCTAATAGTTTCGTGGTCGGTGGAAAGCTGGTTAGTTCATTAAAACTAGAAGGCATGATCGAGAATGCTGACCACCATCGACCAATGAACAATTATGATCTCACAAAGCTCTCTCTAATTCCGAGCTTTATGATCATAATCACGGAACCTAGAGACGGCTGTCTTCGTCGACCGGGTTTAGCTGGTAGCCAGAATGTTGGGAAAAGTGTGGAGATAAACGAAAACAGAGGCCCACTATTGCAGCTGCTGTCCTTCTAACCTGAACATCCTTAGTCGATGAATCGACCTTGTAAGATTGCTTTTTACAAGTCTACTGGACAAGCGAAGCCGTATTTAGTTAGAAATTTACTATAGTGTGTAATAGAATTTTGCCGTTTGACTAGTTAGGGAATTCTTTGTATCTTTCCGATGTATTTTTCTTCTTGTAATAAACACTGCTTTATTTGTCGATCATATAATATTTATGCTATCACTGAGCCATTTTGTCTTTTACTATTTTATTGGTTCTCTTACTCTTTCTGGAGATCGTTTTATCGGATTTGAAGAGTCTTTTCCGACCCAATCGGTTTTACTCAACTATTTATTTTATTTAGGTTTTTATACCAACTTTTGGTTTTTAACCTGTGTAGATCGTTCGTTAGGAGATCAATGAGTTTATACCGACCCAATCGGTTTTACTCAAAGATTTTATTTTACTTAGATTTTATACCAACTTCTGGTTTAAACCTGTGTAGATTGTTCGTTAGGAGATCAATGGGTTTATACCGACCCAATCGGTTTTACTCAAAGATTTTATCTTACTTAGGTTTTATACCAACTTCTGGTTTTAACCTGTGTAGATTGTTCGTTAGGAGATCAATGAGTTTATACCGACCCAATCGGTTTTACTCAAAGATTTTTACTTAGGTTTTTATACCAACTTTTGGTTTTTAACCTGTGTAGATCGTTCGCTAGGAGATCAATGAGTTTATACCGACCCAATCGGTTTTACTCAAAGATTTTTACTTAGGTTTTTATACCAACTTTTGGTTTTTAACCTTTGTAGATCGTTCGGTAGGAGATCAATGAGTTTATACCGACCCAATCGGTTTTACTCAAAGATTTTTACTTAGGTTTTTATACCAACTTTTGGTTTTTAACCTGTATAGATCGTTCGTTAGGAGATCAATGAGTTTATACCGACCCAATCGGTTTTACTCAAAGATTTTTACTTAGGTTTTTATACCAACTTTTGGTTTTTAACCTGTGTAGATCGTTCGGTAGGAAATCAATGAGTTTATACCGACCCAATCGGTTTTACTCAAAGATTTTTACTTAGGTTTTTATACCAACTTTTGGTTTTAACCTGTGTAGATTGTTCGTTAGGAGATCAATGAGTTTATACCGACCCAATCGGTTTTACTCAAAGATTTTTACTTAGGTTTTTATACCAACTTTTGGTTTTTAACCTGTGTAAAGTGAACTTTGACAATGGTCTTTTTGAATTCGATGTATGGAAAAACTAAGCAAAAGCTTTTTATTATAATCGTGGATAAACTTGAGGCCTGAAAAGAAAATAACAAAACAAACTAAAATTCGAAAAACAAGCTAATCTCTTGCAAAATTCTGTCTGATCTCCAAAATCTTCTGCCAGGATATCAACGGCCATAATATCTTCTGAGGTTTACTGCATTCCATGTTCGAGGAAGAGGAGTTCCATCCAAATGTGCTATTTTATACGATCCCTTCTTGCCGACCGCGGTTACCACGTATGGACCTTCCCAATTTTGCTGTAACTTGCCCACATGTTTTGATACTTCAACCTTTTTAAGTGCCAAATCACCTTCCTTGAACGATCGCATCCTCACTCTTTGATTGTAGGCCTTTTCCTTGCTGGATTTAGCTGCTTCTAACCGAAGACTGGTTTTTTCCCTCAAGGTCTCACTCAAGTCGACGTCGTCTTTTCTCAGTTGATCATTTGATTCCTCATCGTACAACTCAATTCTAGGGCTGGGGACTAGTGCCTCAACTGGGATAACTGCCTCCGATCCGTAGACTAAGCTAAATGGTGTTTCACCGGTAGAGGCTTTTACTGTAGTTCTGTTAGCCCATATGACACCGGGAAGCTCATCTAGACATCTTCCTTTGGCGTCATCCAGTCTTTTCTCGAGAGATTTGATAATTTCTCGATTTGCTACTTCAATTTGTCCGTTTGCTCGAGGATGTCCGACTGATGTAAAGTTTTGCTGTAACCCAAACTTTGAGCACCATTCTTGGACTTGTTTTCCAGCAAATTGGGTCCCATTGTCGGAAATTAAGATCCTCGGGATTCCGAAACGACAGACTATATTTTTTCAAAGGAAATTTATGACCTGGAACTGAGTTATCCGAGCTAGTGCTATACACTCAATCCATTTGCTGAAATATTCAACGGCGACTCGCACGTAACTCTTTTTCGATCTGGTTACTGGGAACGGTCCCACTATATCAATACCCCACTGATCAAAAGGCCAACAAATCGGAATTGAGTGCATTATTTCTGCCGGTTGATGTATTATATTTGAATGCACCTGACAGAAATGACAATATTTTACATAATCCTGCGCATCCTCGTACATTGTTGGCCAATAGTACCCAGTTCTCAAACATTTAAGTGTGAGCGCTCGAGCCCCACTGTGATTTCCTGCTTCTCCCTCATGGATACTTTTAAGAATGCTCTGGGTCTGGTGCTCGGGAATACACTTTAGCAGAATTCCAGAGACGGATCGTCTGTAGAGTTTTCCCTTTTCAATGGCATATTTTGGTGCTCGAGATAGGTGACTAGGGGGGTCATCCAACTATCTGCGGCCAAGTCGATGTCCATTATTTCGGTAACGGGAACGGTGTCAAGGTAGATCGATGGTATTTTCGAGATCAACCATGTAATCACCCTTTTGGACTTTCCATCCCTTGTCCCCGTAAATCTAGATAGCTGATCAGCCCACCGATTTTCTTCTCAAGGTATATTTTGAATTTCAAACTTGTCAAATCTTTCAGTCAATTCTTTTACCTTTGCCAGATATTTTATCATGTTGTATTCTTTGGCCTCATACATTCCATTTATCTGTCTCTGGATCAGCTCGGAATCCGTTAAGACGTTTAACGTTTTGATGTTGGCTTCTAATGCCATTTAAAGAGTGGGTTATTATTCTCGGATCAATCCTCACTATATCCTCCGAGCTCCAAGCAAACACATCTATATTTTTTCTTAAGAAGTTGATTAGCATGATTTCTCCTTGCGGAGATAATTCCGTTCCAATCCTAGTGATTTTGGTTGGATCATTCTCGATAAGTTTAACCTCTTTATGCTCAGGCGCGCGTAAAGTCAAATCTATAGGCTCTTTTCCCTTTTTATCGATCCTTTTCGTACTAGGAAATTTTGGCTCTGGAGATTTCTCCACTGAAGATCCTATCGTTTTTCTTTTTGACAGTGTTAATGGATCGACATTCCTTTTCAAATATAGTGCCGTATTATAGCACTCCCATGCCATACAGTGATCGTTAACTATCTCACCGACCCCAGAGACTGTTGGGAATTTTATCTTCTGATGATAGGTTGAAACAACTGCTCGGAATTGGTTTAATGCCGGTCTTCCTAAGATGGCGTTATAAGCGAATGGTGTTTCAACCACTAAGAACTTTATCATCTGTACCACTCGATGAGGTTTGCTACCAAGGGTTACGCTTAAATTAATAGTCCCGGCAGGAACTATTTCCGATCCTCCAAACCCTATTAGTGGCGTAGCTACTTTTTGGAGAGTTATTTTTCCCAGATTCATTTGATTTAAGGCTTCGATGGCTATGATGTTAGTCGAGCTTCCATTATCAATCAGGATTCTTTTGACATTAAAATCGGATATTCTGAGTGAGACAACCATTGGAAAATCGGGGTGGTCTTCGTTAATGTCCCAGTTCAAATTTCTAGGGACTTCACTCTCATCGAAGCTGATAGTCCTTTCGACACAGTTCTTATTCTCGAGCGTCCATACCTCTTTAGGGACTTCAATTCCTTTTTCCAGAGATCGGGCTGTCTTTCGTCTTGCATTTCGACTATCGCCCCCAGCTGGACCGCCCGAGATTACATATATGGTACCATTGACATGGTCCTTATCAATGTCATCTCTTCGAGGCGCGCGATTACTGGGAGATCTCTCGCGAGGGCTTCTATTCTCTTCCCTTCTCCTAGGACTTCGCGTCCTTTGTCTTCTTCGATCTGTTCTGTCCACAAATTCATTCAACTTGCCTTGTTGAATTAGTTTCTCGATCTCCTGTTTTAGGTGATGACAGTCCTCAGTCCTATGACCGTGAGCTCGATGGTATCTACAATATAGATCATAGTTCTTTGCCCCAGGTTTAGCTTGCGTGATTCTTTTTGCTGGGGGAATTAAGTTATTTCTCTCCAGTATTACCAAAATATCCTCTCTGGGGGTGTTTAGTTTGGTATACTCCACATAGCTTATTCGATCCCTGACATTCCTTTCTGGAGATCGAGGCCTGAGGTAGACATTAGGTCTTTTTTCAGGGTTACTCCCGCTATACTCCAACCTTTGGAAGACGTTTCCTTTACGGGAAAATCGATCGTATTCCATGGCCCTTTGCATCTGTGGTTTTTCAGGCTTCCTGGATCCTGAAGTGGATGATTTATTTTTATTTTTATCTTTGAATGAGTTCATCTCTTCTTGAGTCATATACTTTGAGGCTAATGTCATGATTTCTGCGAAGGTTCGCGGCTGTTTCCGACTTAAGGCATTGCCAAATTACCTATTTTTCGTTAGATCGAACAAGATAGATATAATATAGTCTATATTCGGGGAGTCGATCTTTAATAGTTCAACGTTGAACCTTGCCAACCAAGTCCTCAGGGATTCTCCTTCTTGTTGGATAATAGTTCCCAGGTAACTCATGGGGAGCTTTTGTCTTTTCTGGCTAGCGAACTGTTGCTCTAGTTTATTACACAGTTCTCTGAAACTGAATATTGAATTAGGTGGTTGTTTTCCGAACCAGTCCAGTGCTAATCCTTCGAAGGTCGTGATCATTAGCTTCGCCGTATACTCCGCGGTATGAGCGTATAAATTCATTATATTCGTGAAACTGAATATATAATCAGTTGGATCACCAGTTCCGTCATATCTGGGAAGTCGGGCAGGTAAAGGCCCTGAGGCCTGTGCTTCTCTGATTTCTAGGCAGAATGGGGAACAGGCAGCAATACTATCCTGGATTTCACGGGAACGAGGCCAAGGTTGTCTCAAAGTCAATAGCCTTTGTTCCACTCGTTCCTCCACCATCCTCTCAATGTCTCTTTCGGAGAATCTTCTAGCCGCTCGTCGATCGATAATTAGGGGCTCCTCTTCATCATCGATCGGAATAACTGTTTGTTCTTTGGATAGATAGGGTTCAGGACGAGCATTAGCTCTTGCCTGATTACCTTTTCGACCAGGGTGTCTTTTAGCGGCGTTTGGTGAGGATACGTGAGATCGTTGATCCCCTTCTGGGCTTTCTGCTTCAGCCGATACTCGATCATTGTCCACTCGAGCTCGCCTAATATTGTTTACCAATCTGGTCGGTGGAGTTGGGGCCGCCTCTGGGCGGATGTTTTCTAGGCCCGGTGTACGTAAGATTTCCGCACATAACGAATTTACCAGTTGAGCCATTTGTCTTAGCTTCTCTTGATCGGCAGGTAACGGTGGAGGAGGGACGGATCGAACGGGTGAGAGTTTGACGTTCTTCATTATTATGGTTGTTGTTTTCGTTTGCCGTGACGTGCCCCTCTGCTCAGTCTAAATCTTGATGTTCTGCGGGAGGCGGCATATTATTATTGCTAATTCTTTGGGAATTTTCGGGCTGACCTTCTACAGCACGTGGATGCTGAGAAGTAGTGCTTCTTCCTGTATTACGTGTGCTTTTCCTTGGATTGACCATATTCGATCGAGTAATTAACCTGCCCCACGGTGGGCGCCAACTGATTTAGCCTAATTTCGTCTTAGGTTTAATCTCAGTAAATTATTAAGAACAATTTAATATTATTAGGGGTTTGGTTAAAGTACTCAGGATGGAGCAATTCAAGAATAGTATAAAGAACAATATTCACGTAATCAAGAGAATGCAAGAGAGGGGAAATAGTTGTAGTATTATTGATAGGTTAAAATCTGGATCCTTGATACAATGTAGAACTCAGTATTTATAGTAATTGACTAATCCTAACATGACTAGGAGTCCTATTAGGCCTAGGAATCCTGCTTGACTTAGGAGTATTGTATGGCCCAATAAATCTTCTGGATCGGCATTCAGGTCGATCATATACGTTTGAGCGGTCGAGCCGATCTTGTAGTCCTCGCAGGTGGATCGATCCTGAATCTCATCGAAAAGCTTTATTCCAGTATGTGTAAAATAACCCTCATCATATGATATGCCATATATATATGGATTTGCTCAATCAAAAAATGTATTTGTCATTTTGATGCTAATGAAAAAAATCCGCCTAAGCAAAACTTATCAAATCACTCAATGAAGATCAATTTACCCACGTGATATTGATAATATTAGTTATATTTTCATGTGATTTGAAAAATATCGCTTTACCCTCTATAATCTTATAAAAGTTTCGCATCGTCTTCCTGACATTTTTTTATGTGACACTTTACCCCCATGTTACAAATTTTTTTTCATGCCCGCTCTTAATTTCGGCAAGTAAGTTACACTCTCCTGCCGAATGAGGTAAATTGCTTATTTAAAATTTTTATAGGGGGGGTAAAATGCTATTTTTCAAATCACAGGGGGATAAATTGAACATTACACATTTCACATAGGGGCAATTTGACATTAACTCCCTATAATTTTTACTTAATACTCCAGTCGTTTTATATTATCTGTCGTTTTGTCAAAAATTTCTTGTTTCATATTATTTGTCATTTTAGAAGTTCAATACAAAATTAATTTTTTTTTTAAAATTTGACCTTTCATTATAATTGTTCTAACTCCTAATTAAGAGATGAGAGAGTGAAAATTAATTATTACTCCAGTGAGGATAATTTTTTTATTTTTATCTTTAAATGATCAATATTTAATAGATTTCTTAATCTCCGTCCTACTATCCAAAGTGACAAATAATACGAAACGGAGGAAGTACGTTAATTCTCATAGACCCGGTATAAGAGGTTTACTCTCACCTTAAAACTTTAATTGCTCGTCTTTCAATTTGATTGCTTCGACGTAAACATCAAAGGGTATTAACGCCGAAGTCCTACCGACTTAAGCTAACCTTTCTCATTTTTATTTTTTTGTATTTTTTATATTTATTTTTTTTTAAAGTTTTTTGGTAATTTTTCCCTTTCTCATTATTCATGTTGAAGAGGTACATTCATCAAATTCCAGTTATATTAATTCCATACATAATTGAGAGAATTGCATTTTTGGTACAGAGCTATAGGTCAATTCCCACTTTTGGTACTGAGCTTTATGGGTTCAACATATTTGGTACAGAGCTTTAATAAATTGTGACATATTTGGTACAATCGTTAAAAAATGCCGTTAATTGGTGACGTGGCAGTTAAGTCTAATTGCAAAGTTGATGCCATTACTTATGTTTACTGATAATTTTACCCCATAACATTTCAGGTTACCAAAAAAACCCAACATCTCCAAATTTAGTGATGATTTTAGTCCACATTGTTGCCAAATTTCAAAATTGACGAATAAGACCACGTGTGGACCAATTTAAATTTTTTACTTATTTTATTTAAATAACTAATTTGATCTATAAATAATATTAATAAATTAAATAATAATTTAACATAAATATCACCAAAATTAAGAAAACATATTGTTTTTAAATATAAGATTTATATAATAGTATTAATATATTTAATATTTATTAAAAATTTAAATTATATAACTAAAACTATTTAATATTTATTAAAATAATAAATAATAAATAATTATAATTTTAAAAAAAAATTCCAACCCCCTCCCCTCCCCTCCCCTCCCCCTACCCCAATTCCCAGGCCGCCGGCCTGGGTTCTATTCTGCTACAGAACCCAGGCCGATCCTAGGCCACCGCGGCCTAGGACCGTAGATCCGAGGCCGGCGGTGGCCTGGGACCGAAGACCCAGGCCGTCGACGGCCTGGGAATCGGGGTAGGGGGGGAGGGGTTGAGATTTTTTTTAAAAATTACAATTATTTATTATTTTAATAAGTATTAAATAGTTTTTAATTATATAATTTATTATTTTAATAATTACTAAATAGATTAATGCTATTATATAAATTTTATATTTAAAAATAATATGATTTCTTAATTTTAGTGAGTGTGTGTTATCAAGACCTTAGGACACTTATTTATAGTTTTTGTGAGATCTTAATGGTCAAAAAAATTTAAAAGCAACATAATGACACATAAAACGGATATTAATGTATTTTACTTTACAAAATTTATTTTGATTTTGAAGTTTAAAAACTTCTAAAATTCCAACACTTTCAAGTCACTTTTTTAAGAAGAAAAGGTAATGAGATAGCCCGTTCTTTAGCAGACATCCAAAATACGATGAGTTATTTCCAATCATTTCAAGTCACTTTTACAAGAAGAGCATCAAATTGATTTTTCTGAGTTTCATGATAGAATAAAAAATATTACAATGAATGAGTTCGTTTGGTTTTATCAATGAAATCCAATCAGTCATCTAAAATGGGTAAAAAAAAAATGGAAAAAGAGATAATACAATAATTCCAATTATTTAAAAAAAAAAAAAAAAGAAACAAAGACGAGGGATGACTGATAACACATGAGTCTTTTTAAAACGTTAATCAGCTTATTCAGGCCTTGATTGTTGGGCCAGCCTAAGAACTTTTGCGACAATTTAAAAAAAAAAATCTGCAATAATATGGGCCTATACAGGAATGGAACCAGGATTAAGAGAGCGAGTCTAATTATCTCTTAATCTAATTCATAATATACAGTGTATTATAGATGAATAACAATAAATTATTAACAATAATTCAATTAAATTCTACACTTGATTACAAAATAACTGAGATTGCACACGACGTTTTTCCCCCTTCATATTATAGAATAAATAACATAAACACAATTGACACTGACATGATGAATATATTTGCACACAAAAAATATTGACATGATGAAATATATTATTTACGTAATTATTATATATATATACTAACCAACAGGTGATTGGTCTAGTGGAAGGGACTAGTCACTACATAGTAGATGACTCATGTTCGAATCCCTGTTGGGAGAGGTACCCACATATGTGCCCAACCCGCCTCAAAAGGGATTAAACCCTTGGGAAATCAAAAAATAAATATATATATATATATATATATATATATATATATATATATATATATATATTAAAAATCTTTAACTTATAGGAATCTTCATCTCTCTTTAGTGCTCAAGAAATTACCTTTTGATTTGTATCAGTTTATGTTGTGGCTTTGTTGTCTTCTTTTTATTAAACTATATTGAATGTATATTGGAAGATGTATAAAGAAAATCAGATTGCATTTCTGTGTATAAAGTTTGTGATTACATCCATTAAACAAGAGAAAAAAAAAACCCCTATATATAAACATAACTGCCAGGGGTAAAAAGGGAAAAATACAAATAAATATAACCGACCTAAAAAGCGCTATGTACATACTAAAAACGTGAAATACAATTAAGTTAATTACATAATAATTCTCAATCCCTAATTTGACAAATCATTTTGGGATTTCTTCAATTCTCCTTCTTCTTCATCTTCAAATCTTCTTCCTGTTAATACCCCCCGCAAGCTTTAGTGTATATATTTCGAACACCAAGCTTGGATAAAATATTATGAAATTGAGCTGAAGGAAGTGGCTTGGGGAATATGTCTGCTATCTGGGAGGCAGAAGAAATGGGAAGCAATTTTAAATGTTGACGCGCCACATGTTCACGAATGAAATGTAAGTCAATTTCTAAGTGTTTTGTCCTCTCATGAAATATTGGATTTTGTGCTAAATGTATGGCTGAATTGTTATCACAATACACTGTAGGAGGTAATGGTAAATGTACTGTTAAATCTCTCAATAATTGTGAAATCCATAAAATTTCACTTGTTAAGGATGCTAAAGATCGGTACTCAGCTTCAGCTGAGGATTTAGAGACTGTGGGTTGCCTTTTAGCTTTCCAGGAAATTAGGGAGTTGCCTATATAAGTACAGTAGCCAGTAGTAGATCTTCTTGAATCAAGGCATGAACCCCAATCCGAATCACAAAAACCTGTGAGAGTACAATTAGATGACTTAGGATAAAATATACCCTGACCAGGTGTAGCTTTAAGATATCTAAGGAGATGATGTGTAGCAGTTAGATGTGAATGTGTTGGTTGTGAAACAAATTGACTTAGCTTATGCACAGAGTAAGAAATATCAGGTCTAGTTATAGTCAAGTATATTAATCTTCCAATTAATCTTCTATAAGGTGATGGATCAGGTAGTAAATCATTAGAGTCCAAATGTAAGTTATTTTTAGGATCCATAGGAATGGAGACTGGTTTACTAGCTAGGTATCCAGTGTCTTGCAAAATTTGAAGAGTGTATTGTCTTTGTGAAAGTATAAGACCAGTTTTAGAATATGCAAGTTCAATACCTAAGAAATACTTAAGTTGACCTAGGTCTCTTAGTTTAAAATTAGAAGCTAATTTAGACTTAGTTTGACATATAAGTTCAGTATTTGGATCAGCCAAGATAATATCATCTACATAAACTAGAATGGCAATAAAAGTAGAATTAATACCAGAAGTAAATAAGGAATAATCTGACCTTGATTGAGTGAAACCCATGGAAAGAAGTACATCAGTTAGCTTAGTATTCCATTGTCTACTAGCTTGTTTTAAACCATAAATAGATTTATGTAATTTGCATACTAAAGTACCTGTTTTACCTGAATCATGAGATTGGAGAGATGGAATATAACCTTTAGGAAGAGACATGAACACCTCTTCATCTAGATCACCATTGAGAAATGCATTTGTCATGTCCAGCTGATGTAGATCCCAGTTTTAGCCATTGATAGTGCTAATAAAATCCTAACAGTAACCAGTTTGGCAACTGGTGAAAAAGTAGTTGTATAATCTATGCCCTCTTGTTGAGTAAACCCCGAGCAACTAATCTTGCTTTATATCTTTCTATAGTTCCATCTGAATGTCTTTTAATTTTAAAAATCCACTTGCAACCTATAGGTTTCTTATTAGGAGGTAAATATTGAACTGACCATGTCTGATTATGTTCCATAGCTTGAAGTTCTTCAGAAATAGCTTGAACCCACTCAGGGTGTTTAATAGCTTGATTATAGGTACTAGGTTCAGATACAACCAAAGTAGTCAGAGGCGCATAGCGCAGCGACGCGCAAAAGCTGCCGGGGCTATAGCGCATAGCACAGCGCGATAGCGCGGGCTTTTTGAAAATAGCGCGGATTTTTTGAAAATGAAGCATATTTTATATTTTTTTTCTGAATGATAATTAAAAAATTTCAAGTTAGAGTCTAAGATATATAAAAACAAAAAACGTTATAAAACCAAAACATCTTAGATAATTAATTCCAAAAGAAGTCTTTAATAATAATACCCTAATATATTAACCCATAAGTATGATATCTAAATTCTAAATCCTAAACAACATCAATCATCAAGCTCATCGCCACTTGACTCTCCATCTTCACTAGCACTAGATAGTTTAGATTTATAGCAATCACTATTTTCCTCCCCAGATCCTGAATTATAATCATCGGTGTCCTCTTCCTCCTCATCAACATTAGGATGCGATTTGGATGTTGAAGTCCCTGTTTGCTTTGGTCTAAATCTATTAGAACGTCTTAGTGAATATGGAGGTTCATTTACTCCAGAAGCAATTTCAACATCAAGCCAACTCAAAGTATCATCAGGGAACACCCGGTCATCATCTTCCCCTATAGGCTCCATTCTCCCTACCAACCACTCATTACCACCATCTAAAACATGATTATCCATGACTATGGGATCGATGGTGTTACGCATATCATATCTTCGCTTCAAAGATCTGTTGTACTTGACAAACACCAAATCATTAAGCCTTTTCTGCTCCAATCGATTCCTTTTATTGGAATGAAGCTGCAAATTTAATAATTGATTATGAGATTATCTACTAAAGAGCTTCAAAATTCATATTATTCATTTGAATAATGAATACTATTAACATAATATATACTTACATGTTCGAATACACTCCAGTTCCGCTCACAACTGGAAGCGCTACAACAAAGACTGAGAACTTTTATTGCAAGTTTTTGCAAATTTGGTGTAGCAGATCCGTATTGACTCCACCATGAAGCTATAGACGATAAAATGATTCATTAAATCAATTAAGTGATTAAAAGTAATATAATTAATAATAATAAGTTATTAAGTTACTAACTTGTAATTATTAATTTATTATTCTTGTATATTAAACTATTACCTGGTGAAAGACGTACTCTTTGCCTCTTCACAATTTCATTTTGAAACAAACCTTCACCTCTCTTGTAAATCTCAATCTCCGTAGCAATTTTATCTTGTATTTCAATCTCAGGAACCAACCTTTGAATAACATGCAACAAGCCACGTGTGATTTTTTCACTTGTTTCACTTTCAAGAATCTCAAACATTGGATTTAAGAAATAACCCGCTTGATGTAAAGGTTGATTCATTTGATTTGCCCACCTCCTATCAATGATTTGAAACACTTCTTCGTACTTTTCCAAGTTGTTATTAAACGCTTTAGCAATCTCTTCCTTTGCATCTGCTATTGAACCATATATATAGCCCATTGCAGGCCTCATTTCGCCATCCACAAGTCGAAGTGTCTTCACCAATGGGCCACCCAGTTTTGTAGCATAACTTACACTATTCCAAAAGGAAGTATTCAAAACAATGTTTGCTACTTGCTTACCGGCTCTTTCCTTCGCATACTTGCTTTTGGTCCACTCATCCGAGATGAACATCTTTCTCAAGTGGGTTTTATGCTTTTGAAACCTACCCAAAGTTAAGAAAGCAGTAGCGAATTGAGTCTTGGCAGTCCTAACCATATCTCTCTGGCAGGTAAAGTCCCTCATCATTTTCAACACTGGCTTGTGATGATAAATGTATGCATTGACACTTATTGCACGCTCAAGTGTCCTCTTTAAGTCTGGCATTTTGAAAATATCTTCAAACATTAAGTCCATACAGTGCGCAGCACATGGTGTCCAATATAAGTGCGGATACATTTCCATCAACATTTTTCCTATACATTAAGTAACTCAAGTTAAAAATTATAATTTGAATTAATTCAAATAATTATTGAATCTAAATAAATTTGATTTACTCACCAGCATATTTGTATTCACTTGCATTGTCGGTAACTACTTGAACTACACTTTTCTCCCCGACACGTTGCACAAAGCCATCAAGCAACTCAAACATTTTCATTCCAGTGTGAGAATATCCAGATGCATCTATAGAATCAATGAACATACTTCCTTTGGGTGTATTGACTAGAAAATTGATCAAAGACCTATGTTTTCTGTCTTCCCAACCATCCGCCATCAACGAGCAACCATACTTCTCCTTTTTCTCTATATTGACTTTCATTAAATTATTTACATGCTCCACCTCCTTCTTTAAATACTTTACTCTCCCTTCGTGATAAGTAGGAGGCTTCATTCCAGGACCGTATTGCCCAATCGCTTCGATCATTGGTGCAAAGCTATCATAACGAACCGCATTGAAAGGAATGCCCGCATCATACATCCACCGAAAAAACTTTTGGCAAGCATTATCCCTCATCTTCTTTTGGGTTTCATGGAAGGTATCTTGTGATGCGCCACCTTTTTTTCTATCCTTCACAACATCATCGGCATCCTTGTTGTAAAACCAATCAATAAGACCCATTTGTCTTGGTTTTTTATGTTGTGAGGGAGCGGGCCGCTTACCACGATTTGGAGCCTCACGCTACTCATTTCTCTCATAATATTCCCTTTGTTCTCTTTCTTGATCCGCAAGCTCATCAAAGTGAGGTATTGAGTCCATAGCATTTTTTTATTTTTTCTTATCTTCAAACTTTTTTCTAAAATCCTCTTTGACTTCCGGCGGGACTTTTGGACATCCAGTCACATTTCTAAAGCCCCCGACAAGATGTTGCTTAAGCCGGGATATACCACCCTTTGTTATCTTTTTACAATAGTTGCATACGATCCCCTTAGAAACATCATTTGGATTTAATAATTTCCCGTGATTCCATCCGGGATCCCTCTCTTTTGACATTCCTAATTTCCTACAAGTAGTAAGTCAAGAAAAATATTATGAATTTATCATATTATTAAACTTGAAAGTTGGAACACAACAATTCTCCTAAAAAGTTTTTTTTTCAAACAATATTATAAAACTATAAGCTATTAAGCTTTATTACTAATCAAAATATCAAATTATCAAAACTTCAAAGTTCAAATAGTTTTCTTCATTTTCTTTACTTATCCCAAGTGCCAAGTTTCAAAATTCAAATAAACTACAAACTTCAACTAATTTTTACATCAAACTTCAACTTTGATCACATAATGATTATAACATAATGATTATAATACAAAGTTCAAACTACAAAAGCATCAAAATAATTTTTATTCACATCAATAAACTATTTGTTTACCCATAATCAACATAAACTTTAACCCACAAGAATGGAACAATTTTCTAAAAAAAAAAAAAAAATCAAGAATGTAACAATAAGTGAAAAAATTAACCTCTAAACTAGGGTTTTGGGTTTGCCCAAGGTGGAACTAAGTCACTGGAGATGGAGAAGCGCCGGAAGGAGGCTGTGGCGTGAGAGGCGGAGGAGGAGCAGTCGCTTTCTTCTCTTGGCGAGGCCGCTTTCTTCTTTTTTGCTGCGCTTCTTTTTTTTTTCTTTCAATTTTGAGTCTTTTTACTTTTAACTTTTACCTAAGTAATTAGGTTAAAAGAAGGGGGAGTGGGCTGGGCCGCTTAACCCGTTTTTATTAAAAAAAAAAACGTTTTTTTTTTCTTAAGTAAGGTAACTTAGCGCGCTATTTTAGTGGCGTCGCTAAGTTGCGCTAAGTGCGCTAAGTTGCGCTAAGTGAATAGCGCGTGCGCGTGGCGCAACGACGCGAGGGGCCTGGGCTATAGCGCATAGCGCGCTATAGCGCGCGCTTTATGCGCTTTTAACTACTCTGGATACAGCAGAAATATTTGAAATAAAAGATTGATGAGTTGATGATATGTTGAATAATCTAAAACTGATGATAAAGGATATCTAGTTTGTAAACCAGAAAAAGAATTGCAATGGAAATCTTGTAGGTAAGTTGGTGGTTTATGTTGTCTAGTGGACTTTCTTATAGGTACTTCAGTGGAAGTGGGCAAAGATTGAGATTGAGATTCTAAAGGATTAGACTCAGGAGGAGTAATATCAGTAACTGTGTCATGATTATAAATAGTGGTGGGAACTTCATGAAAGTGAAAGGGAGAAGGTGTTTCAATGGGAGTGACAGAACTAGTGTCTTTGTTAAAACCAGCTAATAGAGCAGGATCATGAAAGGGAAAAACATGTTCATGAAAGACAACATTTCTAGATGTAAAAATCTCAAAATTGTTTAGATCCAAAAGCTTATAACCCTTCATGCCAGGGGAATAACCTATAAAAGCACATTTCCTAGCTCTAGGATCAAATTTTGTCCTATGTTCTTTAAGAGTGGATGCAAAAGCTAAGCATCCAAAAACTCTCATAAAATTATAATCTATGTCAGTTTTATATAACCTGGTATAAGGACATTCATTATTTAACAGTGGTGTTGGAGTTCTATTCATAATATAAACACTATTAAGAATGCATTCAGTCCAGTAGATAATAGGGATTTTAGATTGAAAATATAAAGCACGAGCAATGTTTAATATGTGTTGATGCTTTCTTTCTACAACTGCATTCTGTTGAGGTGTTTCTACACAAGAAAATTGATGTATAATGCCCAAGTCAGAAAATAATTTGCTAAATAAAAGTTCCTTTGTATTGTCACTTCTAAAAGTTTTTATAGTAGTGTTAAACTGATTTTTAATTAGATTAAGGAATTTGGGAATAATATGATGAACATCAGATTTTTGTTGCATTAAAAATACCCATGTGAACCTACTGTAGTCATCAACCAAAGTTAGAAAGAATCTGTGGCCAGTATGTGAAGGTATTTTGAATGGTCCCCATATGTCACAATGTATGATATCAAAAGCATGAATAGAGATATTATTATGAGAAATATAAGGAATACATCTCTGTTTTGCTAAAGGACAGATTTCACATGGATGAGAATGTAAAGTAGGAATACTGGACCTATCCTTGGAAGGGTGTCCTAGTCTAAAATGCCATGTGTCCACAGACACTTTATTACAAGAAGAGGAAACTGAAAGAGCACTGTTCTGGAGAATATAAAGTCCATCTATTAGGTCACCCTTGCCAATCTTCTCCAAAGATGTCAGGTCCTGGATAAAGAAATGATCTTTCTTAAAAGTTATACTACAGTTAGAAGAATTCAATAGTGCCCCAACAGATAGTAAATTAAACTTAAAGATAGGAACATATAAAACATTATGAAGAGAGATAGTGTTGTTGATGAGGACAGTGCCTTTAAAAAAAGAAGGAATGATAGAATGATTAGGCAAAGTAATGCTAGTGTTAAAAGCAGCAGTAATGTGAATGAATAAGTGTAAGTTATTGCAAATATGATGTGAAGCTCCTGAATCAATAATCCAAGTAGTAACATGAGGAGTTGTAATATCAAATAAGGTAGAAGAACAGATACCTGAGTGAGCATTTGCATTGAAATTATTAGTAGAAGTTACTGGTTTAGGTGTATCAGTACTGGCTTGATTTCCAGATAGTTGAGTAGAAAATAATTTGGACAGTTGAGTAAACTGTTCAGGTGAAAGACTTTGTACAAAATCCTGTAGATTAGTGGGTTGTAGAGAAGAGCCAGGGGTGATGTTGTTGATGTTAGAAGGCAGGGAAGGAGTATTCCTTGGTAAGGGAGGTCTGTAGCCTGGTGGGAACCCATGTATTTTAAAACAAGTGTCAATGGTATGACCAGGCATTTGACAATGAGTACAGTAGGGTCTGCCTGGTCTGTGAAAAGATTGATTAAAGGAGGGTCTGGGAGGTGGTCTAAAAGAAGGTCTGTAGGGTGGATTGGATGGGTTAGGTGGTGGTCTGTATTGATAATTTGGGTTAGGTGGTCTGGGAGTGAAATTAGAGGGGCCAGATTTGGAAACAAAAGCCATTGATTCAGATGGTTTAGAGTAGGTGTATAGGGCTCTCTGTGTTTCTTCTTGAGAAATCAAAGAATATGCTTTGGGAACTGAAGGCAGTGGATCCACGAGGAGAAGTTGACTGCGTGTGTGAGAGAGGGATTCTTGAAGTCCCATGAGAAAGGTCAATAAGTATTCTTTTTCAAAATAGTCATTTAGTTTTCCACAAGTGCATGTTGGTCTGAAATTTGTGAGTTCATCCCAGATAATTTTTAATTTGGAGAAGTATGCATTAACTGATAAATTTTGTTGTTGCAGATACATCAAATCCCTTTTGAGTTGAAACATTCTTGGGCCACTAGCCACTTCAAATCTTTGTTGGAGTTTAGTCCAAACATCAATAGCTAAGGTATGATATTGCACTGTATGATTTATGTCCTTGTATAAAGAGTTGAGTAGCCAACTGAGAACAACTGTGTTACTTCTGTCCCAATAATTTGCCAAGACAGTGTCATTAGTGGGGCGTGTTAGGGAACCATCAATAAACCCCAGTTTGTTTTTCACAGTGAGAGATAATATCATGGCCCTACTCCATGTCTGATAGTTGTTTTCATCTAATTTTTCAGAGACCAAGATTATACCAGGCCCATCAGCAGGGTGAAGGTAAAAGGGGCTGGAGGGGTCTTCAATTTGAGCCCTAGTGCGTGAGGTTGGTGTAATTGTAGAAGTAGGATCAGTGGAAGAGGAACTCATTGTATCCAAATTTGAAGAAAAAACAAAATTTCTTGAAAAGTTGTGAAGAGGAGAAGGGGAAAGTGGAGTGTTCTTGGAGAAAGGAAATCAAGAATGGGGAATAGAGTTTGTGTGAAAGGGAAGGACAGAAAGAAATCACAAGAACCAGAGGAATATCTGAGATGAACTAGAAAGAAAATTGTTTGTAGAGAACGTACCAGATGAATGTTTGTGAGAACAGAAGAAAGTCAGTGCAGAAATCAAGAACCAAATACCGGTGATATGTAGAGACTTGTGAAGAATCCGTGAAACATAAGAGAATGGATGCGGCAGTGAGAATATTGATTTTGTATGAATCTGGGGAGTTTTCTTGAAACCCAGATATGTAGAACTACAGTTGAATTTGTGATTATGATGTAGAGATATGCAGTGGAAATGTTTATTGTTGATCTACTGATACCATATTAAACTATATTGAATGTATATTGGAAGATGTATAAAGAATTTTCAGAGAAAATATTGAAGAAAATCATATTGCAATTCTGTGTATAAAGTTTGTAATTACATCCATTAAACAAGAGAAGAAAAACCCCTATATATAAACATAACTGCTAGGGGTTAAAAGGGAAAAATACAAATAAATATAACCAACCTAAAAAGCGCTATGTACATACTAAAAACGTGAAATACAATTAAGTTAATTACATAATAATTCTCAATCCCTAATTTGACAAATCAATTTGGGATTTCTTCAATTCTCCTTCTTCAAATCTTCAAATCTTCTTCCTGTTAATAATTTTCTAATTAAGTCTAGATGATGAATTGATGATGGCTTTATTTGAAGGGTGTTTGTAATTGTTAATTTAGTATGGGAAGAATCAAAGAGTTGTCTTGATTATTTTGTTGGGCTGATGGACTTAAAAAAAAAGGGCTTTTTGAACTTGAATTGGGTCATGGCTTATTGGTGGTTGTATTAACTTTTTCTTTTATCAAAATTAATAGGGGGCCAAACCCCCACCAAAATATAGCTAAATCCGTCCTTGGGCCCCTAGGATCCGGTTCATAAAAATCTCTTATTTTTTGTTCCACCGTTTTCATTTCTTTCTATTCTCAAAGACCAAAAGGTATTTTGATTAAAAAAAAAAAAAAAAGTCCACAAGATATTGAATTTTACACATAAGACTTTAGACCACAAGTTGTTGTTCATAGCACAGACAGAGTTCCATGCCCCCACACACTCAATCATTTCATAATTGTACCCTGTCTTTTTTATTTTTTATTTTTTATTTTTTTCTATTACATTTGATTCGTGGATTTATCACGAATGAGACATGTTCTATTATTAGAACATGATATCAACAACATATTTCTCATGTGAAAACGAGTCATTAGTCAAATCACTTAATAACTTTATCACTTCTTTGTAAAACGGTTCTTGTTTTTGGGATGATTAGTAAATGTCATTTAACTCTAATTTGTCAATGAGAAATTAATTAAGTTGGTTATTAGCGAGGACAAATATGGTTAACAAACAAATTATATTGTACATATATTGCACCACGGCATTCTGATATAATTTTTCACAATACTATTTTTCCTCATGAAAGTCCCCAACAGAGAAGTATATATTCTGTAATTCTTTTAAAATACATTTTTTTTTGATATAATTATGAAACTCCGTTAATTTATATTTAGTTTATGATACGCCATATATATATGGAGTTGCTCAATCAAAAAATGTATTTGTCACTTTCATGCTAACGAAAAAAATCCACCTAAGCAAAACTTATCAAATCACTCAATCAAGATCAATTTACCTCCGTGATATTCATAATATTCAGTTATATTTTCTTGTGATTTGAAAAATATCGCTTTACCTGTTGGAATTTATCCCCAAAGATCTATCTCATACTAAATCATTAAGAGTTATATATGTACTAAATTAAATACGTACCAGTATCCATAGTGAGCGATTAGTTTGATGCGGAATTTGTGAAATCGATCACTAGTATGAATCGGATCGATCGGGTACGAGGTCTTCCTCAACCAAATCGCCTTATTTTCTTAAGATCGTCTTCTTGATGGGGAGAATAGAACAGTATATTGATTTGGTGTGTTGGGGACCATAACCCTTGCGTTCTTTATATAGAAATAGAATTAGGGTTCCCATAATCCCCTAGAACTCTCCTAAATAGGTATCTACCCATTATTTAGTCCACATTCGTATAGGAGTTACTATATTAGTCCACATTCTTATTGGAGTCATTACCTTATTAGACCACATAATATTAGTCCAATATCTTTAGAATAGCTACCATAATTGATTAAATAGTCCAATTAGGATTAGGAAATAAATTTTCCTAACAATCTCCCACTTGGACTATTTATTAATCTTGAATCAATTATGTTACAAATTTTCTTTAGGCGTGCGTCCGTATGCTATTTGTCGTTAGACTTACTTAAACAATCTGGTCCATCTCATATATTAGCAATGGAACTACCGCAACTTTTATCACAGTATAGTCGTGACTAAACCCCGATGATCACCATACTAATACACTTAATGACATAGATCAAATGTGGATGAGTAGCATGGAAATTACATGTAATGTGGTCTTATACATGCATATTTTCAACTGGTCCTTCTTTACATACTTTCTTAACCATATGTAATACCACAATAGAAAGTCATTTACTTTACTTTCAGAGTAATCAATGATGAAATTCATTCATATCATAAAACTTGAGTCTGTACAGAAAACAACCATAAACATGTCAAAAGCATTAAACCAAAATAAACTCCCACTAAACAGACATATCATAAAGTATGATAATGTCCATAAGAGTTGCATCCTCATGAAATCACCTTAGGCGGCCAACCTTTGGTGAATGGGTCTTTAACCAAAATTTTGTACTTATATGCTCTATTGACATTTGAAAACTCTGAAACTTTATTTGACACTAAGTCACAGAACACCTAGAACAACATCGATATTAGTCTTTGGACATAAATATCAAGTGTAAATGGTAATCCTTGTGCAGTGATCAAATACTGACAATAAGTCTTGTCGGATAGTAGCATTCCTTTGGGCCGACGTACTATCTACATGGATAATGAAGTTGTCACATATTTATCACCAAATGTATACGTGTTATTCAGCCAATCAAAGATCTTCCTTTGGGCCGATCAATTGATCGCATGACGTAACATATATACTAATAAGATATAAATCATCGGAGTATCATATAATCTCTAAAAAAAATTTGATCTCCTAAATGTGAAAATGTAAGTCTTAGTTCTCTACTTTTGTTGTCATGCTTGATCACTCAAGTATCAACCCAAAACTCTCACGATAAATATTTGAATTGAGTGCAAACTTGAGCATACATTCCCCATTGTCGATGCAGAAGGAAACTTATGTAATATCTTTTCTTTAAGGATCTTTATTGAGGCACTCTTTGAGATTTCACTTGTTTCATTACCACCACAAGGAATATATATTTACTCCTACTGAACTTGAGATATGCACAATTCTCAATGAAATTCACCTCAAAATAATAAGAGGTGGACTTAATATGACAAGAAACCTACCTAAAAGGCGAGTCTTGTAAGAGGATCTCCTTAATAACAATTCTTGAGGTTGTTGAGTTTGTTTTACATGTACCTCATTGTTGTCTTCTTGTAGAGGAATTTCAGGATTAAACTTGAGCCTGATTATCATTCTCTTGAGATGAAACTGAGTCTCGAACAACAATAAGTATTGAAAACCCACATTGTAAATGACAGATTCTACTTCAAAGACAACATTCCTTGTAATTTCTTCTCCCCAAACTCAATATCCTCAAGGAATATCACATTTCCCCTTTGATAAAAGGATCTTTATGTGGGATCTTAAAACTTGTAGCTTTGATAGCACTTAATTTTACCAACAAATTAACAACTAACATCCTTAGTCCAATTTTCTTTTATATGGTCTATAAGACCATGCTTTAGTTGGACAATGCTTTTGATGTGTCACTGTTAATGATGTATACTGCATTCTTAAAGCGACAAAATTAAAAAAATTTGTCAAATTAGGGGACTAAGAATTACATCTGACAAAAGCCTATAAATGTTTCTGTAAAAGGTGTAAACCAAATGCTTGTGTCATAAGGTGACAAAAATTCTCACTTAATTTTCATTTTGTAACTAGTGATTTTCTTTGCAATATTTTGTTTATGAACTAGTTTCAAACATATAAAGATTATCAATTAAAAAACTAGAACCAACAAAATTTAAATTTTAAATTTATTTTATTATTTTATTATTTTGAGAAGGACAAGGAAAACTTTATTTCTCCAGAATAATAATAAATTTCGTCTAAAAAAATGATCCAACTAAAGTTTTATAAAAAATTCAAATTAAAAAACTAGTTCTCAAGTATAATCTAAAAGTTCTTATGACTTAAACTTCAATTTTATTGTCGTCGCCCATAAAGATGAATCTTTCAGCATCAGTTGGCGGTCGACTCCTCAGACAACCCCTTCTTAATTCACACGCCATGCAGCGTACTTGGGACACTGCTTCTTTATGTGTCCCGTCTTCTTGCAGAAGTAGCAAGTAAAACCTCCATCCTGCTTCTTTTGTTGCTTCTGTTGAGAATATTCTTCTGCAGTAACATCAACTCTCTTTCTTTTCTTGTTCTGAGCAGTTGAGGCTAAGTGAGCACTTTCAATCTTATCTCGTTGTTGTCTTTCTTCTTCTTGCACACAGTGAGATATAAGCTCATTTAGGGACCATTGTCCTTTTGAGTGTTATAACTCACTTTGAATTGCCCAAAGTGTGTTGGAAGAGAAATGAAAACCAAGTGCACGAGTAAGTCATCAGACAACTCTAAATTTAGTGACTTTAGTTTTGATGCGAGACTAGATATCTCCATAATGTACTCCCTTATGTTCCCATTACTTTTATACTTCATTGAGACGAGTTTCCCTAAGAGGTTACTCGCCTCAAACTTCTCATTTTTGGCAAAATATTGCTCAATTTCCTCAAGGAACTTCTTAGCGCTCTTGTCCTCAGTAACAGAGCCCCTAAACACTTCCGGAATGGAGCGCTTCATGATCATCAAGCACATCCTGTTGGATCAATCCCATTTTTTCTATTTTGACCTCATTGAGGTCTTCCGGAGTAGAAATGGGTCGGTCCTCTCGTAATGCTTGATCCAAGTCCATACAACCGAGAACAATTTCTACGGTATCTTTCCAAAGTTTGTAGTTAGTCCCATTCAACATTGGGATATTGCTGATTTGAGCAAAAACATTCGTGGCAGTAGAAAAAACAACAGTACAAAGAAAAAACACTCTCACATAAACATGCATGTCGTAAAAAAATGACATTTATAAAATTTTCATATAGGGAATCCATCTCAGGATACCTAATACAACATTCACGTTTAGCCTTTGGGCAAAAACGTCAATTTGCAAGTGGTACTCCTAGCGCAGTAATCAAATATTGATAGTAAATCCTGTCGAACAATAACCTTCCTTTGGGCCGATTATTATTTACATGAAAACTTGATAATTATCACACATTTATTACCGCAAGTACGTTTATTATTCGGTAAATTAACAATCTTCCTTTGGGCCGATTGTTGATCACATGAACAATAAATATACTAATTTCAAACGAAGAAAGTCTATTATTTGGTAAAACAATAATCTTCCTTTTGGATGATTATTGTTCACATAAATAATGGACACCAATATTATTATTCGGCCAAATCATAGCCTTCCTTTGGGCCGACTATGACTTGCATAAATAATTAATATTGATATGAAAATAATTGAAAACGACTTTGGTCGAACATGCTATTTTCATACATAAATATTCTCATATAAATAAACAATGCACAATATTAGAAATATGCAGCCAAAAAAAAAATCCCTTAACATAGCCAGTTCCTTATTCAATCCTAAACAAGTCAATGATTGACTTTAAGCCAGAATAGGATCCAAGTTAAGATCAGGCACATAACAGGTGCAAACTCGGCCCAACTCTAGGATAGACTAGGAAATCCCAGTCTGAACATGATCGGATCGAACCAAATCCTGTCAATATCCATGATGCAAACAAGGACCTAAATCAGATCTGATGAGGGGCATTTCGCA
>JAYDYQ010001517.1:0-38572 GCA_034814905.1 Penstemon davidsonii | reverse complement strand
AAAATTGCCTATGGCTCTGATATCAGTACTTATCAAGAAAAGCTGCGTATTCAACAGACTACTTCACCTTTCGTGCCAGCTGACTTGATTCGTCAGAAGACTGTTGTGTCTGCTGATGGTACTGAGAACATTCACGTAGCTGATGAGCCAGCTAGTGAAGAACAAAAGAAAGACTAGCAAGCTGAAGAGATCAACCTGGACACATCTGTTAAACTACCTGCTGTGGTCAAGGACTTAGTCCCCTTAGCTTTGGAATGGAAAGCTGAAGACAATCCTGTTCTTCATGAAGCAACTATTCAACAGGAAGAGGAACCTGCTGAACTTCAACAGGAAGATGACCCTGCTGAATCATCACATCCTGCTCCTACTGCTGATTTACATTCCTCACTGATGGAATCCATCCAGCTGCTGATTGAAACTACCATGAAGGAGATGGAGTCAAGGAATAAGCTGATGATTAAACAAATGCAGGAAGAGACTGCAAGAATGGTTAAGGAGGCCATTGTTGATTTTCCTCTACCACCAGACAACTCCCTGATGCTGACTCAGAGTATATTGAGCTTAAACAGAAACATAGAAGATGTGAAGGCTGATGTTAATCATTTGCATTCAACTCTTCAAAGGCATGAGTCTGACATTGCTGGGATTGGAAGGGTCATGACACAAGTTGGTGAAGCAGAGATTGAGAAGAATATTGCCATGATGCAAGAGTTCACTGCTGTCGCTGATAAAGCTCAAACTGAAATATCAACACTTCAACTGAATGTTGATTGCCTGAATGACCAAGCTGGTGAGTTAAAATCAAATCAACTTCGCATGGAAGCTGCTCAACTTCGCATGGAAACTACTCTGACTCATCATTGTGCTGAACAACGAGTTTTGGATGCAAACATCAAGAAGCTTTGTGCCGCTGTGTCAACATAACTCCTGATCAACTCAACCCTACTGCTGATGACAAAAAGGGGGAAGAGGAATCAGCTGAGAAGACTGTTGCTGCTGCAACTACTCAAGTACGAGACCAACGGGCTGCTGCTGGAAAGCCAAGTGAAGAAGAAGTACTTGAAGAGGAAGCTGATGATGAAGCTGGTGATAAAGTGGAGCCCAAAGATGTAGCTAAGACTGACAAAGAGTTAGCTGCTTCTAAGTACTCTGCTGAAGAACAGCTCAATCCAGACGTGAAGTATAAGAGACTTGAGGACATTAGAGCAAGACTTGAAGTTGAAGAAAGAAGGGATAAATTAAAAGGTCTTGCTAATGCCTTTTCGAGTGGTGAAGATGAAGACAGTAGTGAAGAAGTTGAAGGAGAGGAAGAAGAAGAAGAAGATGAAGAAGCTGAGGACTAGACTAGATTACTAGACTAGGTCATCTATTGAAAATTCTGTAACCAGCTTTCTTTACTTGTAATTTTTCACTTAAGTCTACTTTTGCTTGTAACTTGTACTGTAAATTTCAAAATCTATCTATAAAAGTTCAAGCTTCCAATACATCATTTCTATCTCAGAAATTTTTGAGGACTCAACTTTAGTTTTAGGTACAGGTACTTAGCTGAAGTTTTGTCATCATCAAAAAGGGGGAAATTGTTGGATGAAGATGAAGACTCTAAAGTGAAGGGAGGTTTTGATGATTCCCAAAAGTCATCAGCTAAGTGGAAGCTTAGTACAAACCTTAGAAGATATTTGACCAAGGAAGAAGTATTTCAGACTAGTCAAATATGGTCCAGAAGACTACTGATCTGTTGCTGAAGAAGGAATCAGACTGGTGGACTATCAGCCGACTCAAATCAGATTAGTTCAAGTTTGGGATCAGCCGAGTACACATCAGACGAGTGACTTCGATCAGCAGAGTGGAAGTGGATCAGAAGTTAGTGCAACTGTAATAAATGCACTTGGTGTAATAAATGCTGAAGAGGAAGGGTATTTATGACAAATGATTGAAGAGAAACCTCGTATCAGCTTGGTGCATTTAATGCGCATTTAATGCGAAGCGACAGAAAGTACAGCAGAGTGTACAGTGTTCAGTCGCAGCAGCCGTTTCTGCAAAAAAGGACCAATACTCGAGGATTTGACAGCTGTCGATCTCTCAACGGGTAGATTTTCAAATCTCCAAGTATAAATAGTTCAGTTCGTGAGTTGAAGAAGAAGATACAACACACTTTGAGAGCAAAAATCTGAAGCAGAATTCTTCTAAGTCTCAAACTCAAAGAACAGAACACTCAACAGCCGAGTCATTTGTTGACGAAGCAGAATAGAGAGAAAATCAGAAAATACTTATAAATCTGAGTGATTTGTTAGAGCTGTGTTGTGAGAAGTAGATATCGATCTTAGTGAGTGATATTACTTCAGAGAATAGGAGTTTCTTTGTGATTTCCTATTACGCACTTGTGGCCTTTTCATTTGTTGATAGGCGCAAGCATTGTATACTGTAATCTGTGTGATTTAGTATAACCCAAGATCTAAGTGACTTGGAAGAGTGGACTAAAGGATTTCTATCCATATAACCACTATAAAAATCCTTTGTGTTTTTACTTGCATAATTTTCTGCATATTTGAAACAGCATACTTAAAACACTTAAAGGTTAACTGTTGAAAAGTTTTAAAAGGAGTTTGTTAAAACTGGGGACAAAACTATTTCAAAGTTAAGAAAACTACTTGAGAAAAACACTTGATAAATCCGCTGCAAGTTAGTTATTATAAAACTCTGATTTTGATAAAATCAGCTGAGTGAAATCAGAAGAGTGGTCAACTCTGCTGTTCAAAGCTTTGTGCGAGATCAGCATAGTCAACTTACGATTACTGATCAGCTTAGTCTGCTGACAGAAAAGTTAGAAGATTTTAAAAGACAAATTTTTAAAGAGGTCTATTCACCCCCCCTCCCCTCTAGACCTCATCTGACCACTTGGGACCAACAGCACTTTTGCCCCAAATCAAATTATGCAACTTTATCCGAGCATAGACCAAATCATAATAAGTAAGAATCATCCCAAACATAACATAATTATCACAAATATCCATATATTAAACTATGTTCAGGCATTTTCACATAAGAATAATGGAATTGGCTCTGATACCACTGTTGGGATACCTCGGTTGTCAGAACAATGAAAATGCGGAATTTATAATTTTCCGAAGTACCCATACAACCATGATTCGATTTCCATCTTACATATGCGAAAATGTTGATTAAAATAAATTAATCAAAACATTAAACAGACTAGAAGGGGTGAAATCGCAATTTACCTCACCACGGGTTCGGTGGTGGTAACCTCCGGTCTTCTCTTTGATTCACAGAAGCGATCTAAGTGTTTCGCCTCTAGCGTGTATCCACACCAGCTGGATTGTAGCAACACCTTCAAGTCACATGCTCAGGACTAGAGCTTGAAGGTTTGTCAATGGAGGAATACAGATCTAGATCTAGATCTAGATCCAGATGGGGAAGAAGAGCAAGAGAGAGGGGCGGCTAGGGTTGTTTTTCAAGATTAGGTTTTAGGGTCTTCTAAAGACTCCTATTTATAAGCCCCATTAGATGCATTAATGTGCAAGACTTCTTATGAGCTCTTAATAAAAGTGGCCCTTGTCTTGCACTTTAATTTAATTAACCCATTAATTAAATTAGTGTTGGGCCCCCAAACTGTGTGTGCGGGTGACAGCAATTGTCCAGTGACACCCAAACTGAGTGTGCGGGTGGCACCCAAACTGAGTGTGCGGGTGGAGTCACAATCGAATATCGTGGGCGCTTGAATGAATGCACTATAAGGGAAGGGTATGCGCATTTCCTAACACCAATTGGTTTTGGGGCAACTGGTAGCGCCTGAGGTCCTACAACTGGTATCAGAGCGAGGTTGCAGGTTCGAATCCGCCCGGGTGCCGCTGGGGGGGGGGGAGATTGTTGGGATTTATGGGGTTCCAGCAGTCACCCTTACAGATTCACTGTGGCACTATTGCTACATCGGAGTCTGGCAACCCAACTTGCCGAGGTTCACGGAGGAGACCCGAGGATCCACGTGAATTCTTGCGAAGCCCCTCATGTCCGTCCACCGCTTAGTGTGGGGCTCTGCGCTGCCGTTGTGAACTGTAGGGGGTGCCCTATAGGAATCAACCTTGGGTTAAAGATTAATAGTTGCGCCCTCATTAACAGCAATTGCTTTTGGTGTAGTGGTAAAGCGCTAGAGATCCTACAACTGGTCAAATATCTTCTAAGGTTTGTACTAAGCTTCCACTTAGCTGATGACTTTGGGGAATCATCAAAACATCCCTTCACTTTAGAGTCTTCATCTTCATCCAACAAGTGCAGTTTTCAAAACTTTAAGGGCTGTCTTTGGAAATCACGATTTTCTGAAAATCTGAACTAAAATTTAATTTTCTGTTTTCTGGAAAATTCTGGACTGTTTTTGTAATTTTCTGGACTGTTCGTAATTTGGGGTTGTTTTTGTAATTCCCAAAAGTTATGGGACTATTTTTGCAAATTTCGTCACTTCAGGGGTCTGTTTACAAAACTGAAAATTTTCTGGATTCAAATTGTATTTTTCAGTTCTCTGGCCGATTTGACTTTTGGGGCTGATTTGCTATTTCCAAAACTTTTGGGGTTAAAAATGCAATTTTCATAAATTGAGGGGCCGAACTGCAATTTTCAGAGGTTGAAAAATTCGAATCTGTTTTTATGCATAAAAATGTTTTGTTTATCCGAAAATTGATTTTATTATAATTAGTAATGACTAAAGTAAGAATCATAGTTTAATTTAAAATGTGTTTAAAAGTAAGAAAGAAATACGTAAAAGTTGTTTGCTTGTTTATTGCTCTACGTCAACTGTTTACGTGGTTTTCGATCGTCTCAAGCCATGACCCTAGGGGTAGATGTGATTGGTTTATTTTATTGTCTAATTTTTATTGGGCCTGCGAGCCTTAAGTTTTTGTGCCACTTTGAGCCTTTGTAATAGATGAGGGTTTTAATTTTAAATAGTTTAGAATGAAGGCCCATTACAAGCAAGGTGGAGGCCCAAGAAGAGTTCAATGCCATGTATGCATGGTTATTAATGTAATAGCCTAAGACCATTAAGAATCCTTTAGATTGACCAATTGGGCCAACATCATGGCTCGATGATGGCCCACATAGGAGGCTCCCGATCGAAAACATATTGTGGTAGAATGCATGCTAGGTGTGTATGTTTTATTTTATTTATTGATTTATTCTTTAGCTTGTATGTGATGCGCGCTAGAATTTAGATCGTAAATAAAAAGATAAAGGATAATTAATACGGTGAGATCTCGAGGAGAGTTAGTTTTAACTTTCAAACCTGAGAAACCCTTCTTGATTTTAATATTAAGTCATATTGGGTACATTTAAAATAAAATTTTAAAGTCCCAAGCCTTCCATCAATAGGAACTAGCGTAAGTTGTCCACTTATAGATTAAGGTGATCCAGAGTTTGGCACCAGAAGCGAAGAAAGGGACAATATGCAAAATTCCTTGATTCCTGTTTTAATTAAACTCGACCATGGGGGGGGCCTGGTCGGGACATGTATATCGATCGATAACCAGTTATGGGGATTTCATGACCGGGCTCGTTGCTCACGAGATTGATGGGTTAGACTTAACGAGTAGTAACACTCATGATGTAGCAGTGCTAGATGAGTGCGAAAACCGAGGAAAAAATAGCTTGAAGATTGTGTAGAGACACAATTGGTAAAAGTATACCTACCTAGGGAATTAACTGTATGGCCACGAGTCGAGGGTACAATTAATGTCTGCTGGGACGTCAATACCTACTAGGAAATAAGATTTCCCGAGCAATTAAAAGGGGTAATTGTTTCGACAAAATAGTGGGAGAACTTTATCGAAAACAAGTCCAAAATTCATTAATTATAAGTATTAGGCATAGATCAGTCAGCTAAAACGTTGTCTTCTTTCCATTTGTAGATAATTTTGTTACAATGTCTAAAAATCCATTATCCATCATCCTCGACGCTAATAAATTGAATGGATCAAACTTTGTCGACTGGCTAAGAAATTTGAGGATAGTCCTAGACTCCGAGCGTCGGAGTTATGTTATCCGTCATGCTCAAGCTTTTTGTATATAACTGATTCTTGTGATTTTTCATCCTTAAGTTTCAATGAAGCATTTTGCTCTCTCAACATGGTCATATCTTCTTAAGCTTAACAAAAGCAGCTATAACACTTGTTATTCATCATTTGTTCAAACGAACTAAATAGCGCATTTTCTTCATCAGTGAGAGTTACCTCAATGTCAGAATCTTCCGATTCTTTAGCCATGAGACAGAGCAGTGCATGTGTCTCTTCTTCAGCAGAGTCATCTTCAAATGTCTTCGAGTCTGAATCAGACGAGTAGATGACAACTATCTATTCAGCTTAAGCCAATAGTACTTTGCTGTTGTTGTGTCTCCTTTTCTCACTTTCTTTTCCTTTTCAGTATACTTCTCAACTTTTGGATATGGGCAATCCTTGATGAAGTGTCCCAATTCCTGCAGTTATAACACATTAGTTTGGATTTATAATTATCCTTACTATCATGAGAAGTAGGGTTAGAAGTAGAAGCATTGTTGTAGTTGTACTTCATCTTTCTTTTGTAGAACTTCTTGAATCCGTTCAACAACAACGCAACATCGCCAGCAGTGTATTCTTTCTTATTCAGCAGCATGGTCTCATCAGATGAGTCATTTTCTTTTGGTCTCCCTGCTGATTACTTTGATCTGTCTGCGAGAATAAGGGCAGCTGTAGGGTTAGAACTAGACGACTCGTCTATCCCCATCCTTGGCAATTTTTACTCATATGCCTTGAGTACTGAGAACAACTTGGTAAGGGATATCTTTCCCAAATCCCTGGATTCCTCCATAGTTGTGACTTTCATATTGAACTTCGGTGACAACGCTTTGAGAACCTTTACAGTGATCTCTTTGTCGGTGAAAGTCTTTTCCAACTTCAAAACTTCGTTTAAAGTTTTCGTAAACCTTGTATCCATCTGGTTAATGGTCTCTCTGGACTTCATTTTGAATTTTTCAAGCTTTTCAAGAGCTATACTTAGATTGTGCTCCTTTGTGGCATCATTTCCTTCACTCATGTCCCGGACTTTGTCCCACATCTCTTTTGTTGTCTTGCCTTGTTTGACTTTGTCAAACCTTTTATTGTCGAGGGCTCTGGTCATGATGAATCAGGCCACTTTATCAAGATTGTTTAACTTGATTTCCTCGGGAGTCATCTCTTCAGGATCTTTGTCCACTATCAACTCTTCGTCATTGACTTAGATTATTTTGGTGATTTTGAAAGGACCTCTTGTAAGGCACGTGTACATATTTTCATTATAAGCAGCAAGGAAAATTTCAATGCATATTTTCCAGTCCTCAAAATTCATACCGCCAAGGTGTGGAACATGGCTGATACAATCCATTTTCAAAAAGTTTTGATTTTAAAACAATGATTCTTTTTGAAAACGTTTGAAAAACACACCTCGGATCAAGCTCGTTGATAAGACAGATGATCCAAATGAACCACCCGCTCTAATACCACTTGTCGATTCCAAGTGGTCAGATAAGATCTAGAGGGGGGAGGGGGTGAATAGACCTCTGTACCTTAAAATTTTTTCTCTAACTTTGCTTAAGCAGAGTAAGCTTATCTTTTCTATGAGACTACTCAGCCGATTTAGCACTTAGCTTATTTAGCGTAAGTTAGACCACTCGTTTGATTAGCTTCTCTTTTCAGATAACTTCAGAGTTTCAAACTTGTATGCAGCGGATATGCAGGTGTAAGTTTTTCAAACAAGTTTAACTTAAAGGTTTTATCCCCAGTTTTATAAATTCCTCTTTTAAAAGATTAGTCTTTTAAAAACTTTTAGTTATCTTATGAAAATGTTAAATGAAAATGCAAGTATGTAAGGTAACTAACATGGGAATTTTTACAGTGGTTTGGAAGGTAGAATACCTCCTAGTTCACTTTTCTAAATCACGAAGATTAGGTTCTACTAGAACACACAGTAACTAGTACAATACTTGTGCTTTCACAACAAATGACCAAGTAAAAAGCTCACAATAAGAAATCACAAAGAAGACCTATTCTACGAAGCAATATTACTCACTTAGATGGATATCTACTTCTCACAACACTCAGTTGAACAAAATCACTCAGATTTTTATGTGTTTGAACTTTTTTCTTCAACTTTGCTTCGTCAACAGATGACTTAGCTGATGATCTGTTCTTGAGTTGAGACTTATAAAATTTGCTCGATGAATTCACTCTCAGTTGTTGTTTTGTCTCTAACTCTTGAATGTAGATCTATTTATACTCGGCAATTCGAATTATATCCGTTGAAGTGAGACATATATTCAAATCTTCCTCGAGTTCCGGTCAAATCCTTAAACGGTTTCCTGCAACTGTTCACTGTTCATTATGTTGTACGGATCTGTCAGTCGCATTAAATGTACCCTGCTGATACGAGGTAATTTGAATTTACTTCTCCAATCATTTGTCATAAATACCCTTCTCTGACATCATTTATTACACCAAATGCATTTATTACCGTTTTAATGACTTCTGATCCCTTCTACTTAGCTGATTGAATCTACTCTGCTGAATCAAATCAAACTCATCTGACTTGACTCTGCAGATTATCCACCAGTCTGATTCCGTACTCAGCTTAAGATCACTTGTCTTCCTGACCAAAATTCATTCTTCTGATTTTTACTTGTCTTCTCGATTGAACTTTTAAAGGCTTACTAAGCTTCCATTAATTAGCTGATGACTTTTGGAAATCATCAAAACCTTCCTTCATCTTCATCCAACAATTTCCCCTTTTTTTATGATGACAAAACTTCAGCTAAGTACACAACCTATTTTTAGTTATGTCTTCACACAAAATTTCTGAGATAGAAATTAAGTTGGATAGAACTTGTACTCTTCTTTTATTGATTTAGCTTTTACAATTAAATCAGGTTACAATTAAAAGGAAAAATTACAAAAATATAAGGTAAAAGAAATAAGATCTTCTAATCTTCATCGTCTTCTTCTTCTTCTATTTCTTCTTCCACATCTTCTTCATCTTCATCATCACTAGAGATGTCCAATGCTAGATTTTTGGCTTTGTTTGATTTGTCTTCTTCTTTTCTAGCAAGAGCCTGAATCTTAGTAGCAAGTTCATCTCTATTCTTCTGTTTCCAGATGTTCATCAGCAGAGTCCTTAGAGGCAGCAATTGCTTTATCATCTTTTGCCGCATCTTTAGTCTCTTCTAATTTATCAGCTTCCTCGACATCATCAACAACCTTTACTTCAGTAGCCTTAGCTTTTTCTTCAATAGCTTTGACTTCCTCCTTTTCAACAGATAAATCTTCCCCCTTTTTGTCATCATCAGCAGGATTGAGTTCATCAACCGATGCAGGTGGTATATTCAAGGCTTTACACAACTTTCTGATGTTTTGATCCAATGCAGCCTACAACTTGTCATGTTGAAGATTGGTGGCAGTGAATTTTTCGCCTTGTCTCCATAGGAAATCCATGTTTTGATGAAGTATTTTGACTTCTTCATCTAAACGGGTCATTCCTTCCAGTGATTGATTCACTCCATTGCAAAATTCTTCATAAATAGCAGTTGTTTTGTGTTGCTTTGCTTCCATTGATTCAACAACAACTTTGGATATTTCTGCCCAACCACTCTGATTCTCAATAGTAAATTGATTAACAACAGACTTCACTGAGTTGACTTCTTCTTTGATATTATTCAACTCCACTCTTGTCAGCAGTCTTGTGTTATCATCTGGGTCAGCAGATCTTTCGGTGCTTTCAACAAACATTGAGGCAATCTCCTCAAATCTATGCAGGTAAGACTTGTTTCTTTCCTCCAATTCCTTCATTTCATTCAAAATGCTTTCATTTGATTGATGAGTGTCTTGAATCTTCCATGTATTTCTTCATCAACTCCCAATCAACAAATTGAACATTTGCTTGTTCATTTGAAGGAGGAACAACGCTTGTTTTTGTTTTCTCAGGAGTTGCTTCGGATTGCCACTCAATAGCTAGCTTCTCCTAGACTTTAGGCAACTCATCCAATTGAACATGAGTGACAATGAGAATGATCTCCTAAGATGAGTCTTTCTTTGGTTCCTGTGAGTCAATTTTCTCATCTGAAATATGTACAAAATCTGAACCATTAACAGTTTTATTAAAAATAAACAAGGTGGGAATAAAAGTTGATGTTGTCTGTTTCTGGTAATCTGATTTTTGATAATTTCCAATTTCAGAACCAAAGGCAATGCGTTGTAGACTTGGAAGTGGCATCGGATTACTCGAACTTCCTCTACTACATCTGGATTTTTCTATCCACTTATCCAACATAACACATATGGCTAACTTGATAGCCCTTTCTCCCAAATCATCATTCCGCCTTGGCTTCTTCGGAATGTATTGTTTTAATGTTGTGGATTCTTCTTTGACGTCAAGCTTGATATGCTCATGTATTCTGTCGTGAAAGAAATCAGAGTCCAGGACCTTTTTAATTTAACTGGTTTGCAGCCAATTCAACACCGAACGTTCTTCATCAGCGAACTCTCTCCAAGCATAGATTTCTTCTTTTGATTTATACAGTCTATACTCTCTCCATCTGTTATATCTAATCTTTTCAGTGATGAAAGTACTCTTAATCCATAGCAATGTGTTGTACCTCTCCACTTCAGATTCAAACTTGGTGAAAACAGCAGTTACTCTTCACTATTTCTAGCGCATGTTTAATTTCCTTCCTCTTTCTCTTTATGATCATAGGACGAGGCATCACAAAGTAATCCTTTTTGGGAGATCCAATAACTATTCCACCACTTCTCCTAGGTCCACAAGCATCTTCTTTGCTAGCTTCAAGGGCTTTTTCTAGATCCACAGTTTCCTTTGCTACTAGTTAAACCTCAGTCATCTTCTTTGCAGTAGCTTTGGATTTACTAGCCTCGAGAGCAGCTTTGAGTTCAGCTTCTTCCTTCTTCTTGAGCTCAGCCTCTTCTCTCTTTTTCTTGGTGGTGTAGGACACTTTAGCTTTGCCAGTTCTTTTCTTTTTGGCAGCAGCTAACTTAGTTTCCTCTCCTGTCTGAACAACAGACTCAATTATTGATTGAGGTGTAGACACCTCTACTGTCAGCTGACTGACAGCATCAGATCCCTTTGCTGATTCAATTGGTCTCTCAGCAGCCTGGGGATTTTCTCTATCTGGTTCAGAAAATGTAACTCTTTGATTTGCCAACATCAAACGTTTTCTGGCAATTGCTTTTGTGTGAACACTGTTAAATAGTAGGAATCTTCAAAGCACTTCTAGTCCTTGCAGCAACATTTTCTCTTGGCAATTCTTCAGATTCAGTTCTTTTAGGAGAGTTATCTTTGATTGGCATATCATTAATCTCCTTAGCAATCTGAGAGATTACTTTATCAGCTTCAGTGGTGTCGTCTGTTCTGGCTTGAACAGTAGGGTTAGCTACCGGTTGAACAACAGGTTGTTTTGAAGTAGGCTCAACAACCTTGACATCAATTTAGACTTCTTAGCCTTTTCAGTAGGCTCATCAGCAAACCCTTTTTTTTTTTTTTTTTGCTTTTTCTCAGGAGTAATTTTTGCTTTAGCCTTTGACTTAACAGGCTCATATATCTTGAATTCTTTAGCCTTGTGAATTATCTTCCCAGCACCCAAAGTGCAATGAAGAACCATAAGCAGGTGGCTTAACAAGATCACATGACCAGGCTTCTTGGTAGCAGGAATTCTGAACATATGAACAATCCAGTTGATCTTCAGTCCATAGTAGACTTTAATCATCGGATGAAGTCGTCTCTTAGGTAGGACGTCTAGTGCACTTGTAGTACACTCAAGAATTTTGACAATCAGGTCTGCCATTCTTTGAAACTCATCCAACACCTGAGTCTTCTTGGATGACCCAGTGAGTTTCTCACCCTTCTTAGCAACAATCTTCCAAAATTCATCCTCTTTGGGTCTTCCCAAAGTGGTCACATCCCGTATTTCATTTGTCAAACCATAAATTTCACTAAAAACGGCAGGAGTGAAACAAATTTGTTTGCTTGCTAGTTGACGTCATCGTCATAGTCTCCGTATTAGCTTTGACGTTATTGTAGAACTCAGCAACATCATCAAGATAAACCAGTATCTCGTGTACCTCCATGATGTTCACTAAAGTAGCAGTTTTGAATTTCTCCATCAATTCTTTCATGAGCTTAGTACCAGTGGTGTGGTACAGGTCGTAGTTCATGAATTTTCCTTCTGGTCCAGCCATTGTTTTCTGATAAAGATTAGAGAAGGAAAACAGAGAATCTCACAAGAATACAATAGAGGGTTAATAGTTATTGCAAGTATATGAAAATATTTGAGTGCGTAAATTTACTCGTCTGATCAGATCTGGATTTATAAGATTAGGGATTCTTTGGTGTCCGTGATATCCGCTAGCCGTTTGATCGTGATTGATACGTGTTGATCGTGTGTGCAACATTTACGTAATTCAAATATTAATTCATTGTGTCAGACTAGGCGGGAAACTGAAATGCCCCTAGTACTTTACTTATAAAAGTGTGTTTATAGATAAAACGTTTTTACGCAAACACTTTTATAAATAACAGATGAGTAAAGTTTACTTATCTGACAGATGACATATCTGAAAATAATTTATCACTAGTGAAAGGCAATAGCTATTGATCTTCCTTAACTGTTTGTCAATCCTGCAAGATAATCTTCTTGTCTTCAAGATTAAAGAATAATTCTTCATGAAACTATAACTTCAACTAATTGTCAATGAATATTTCATCTTTAATTAGGAGTACCGCTCATCTTACACGTTCCCCCAGAATTCAAAAATCTATCAGTAAACTAGTCTGTTGAGAGTTAATCTTGAACGTCATTCAGCTGTTGAAATCCAGTAAGCTGATGAACCACAGTCTTCTGATAGGTTCCCCTTCAGCTTATGAATCCAAATTCAACAAGCCCAATTCCACCTTTATAGTAGAAAATCTTGCATCATTTAATGGTTTAGTGAAAATGTCAGCTATCTGATTGTCTGTAAGAACATACTCAATTATGACATTTCCTTTTTCAACATGGTCTCTTATGAAGTGATGTTTGATCTCAACATGCTTAGTCCTTGAATTAATTGTAGTGTTCTGAGTAAGTGAAATTGCACTTGTATTGTCACAGTAGATAGAAATTCTACTGATCTTGATATTGTAATCTTCAAGTTGATGCTTCAACCAAAGTATCCGTGTACAACATGCTCCAGCAGCAATGCATTTAGCTTCAGCAGTAGTTATAGACACTGAAGTCCATTTCTTACTCATCCATGAGATCAGACGACTGCCCAGAAATTGACAAGTTCTAGTAGTGCTTTTCTTGTCAATTTTGCAGCAAGCAAGGTCAGAATCTGAGTATCCAATAAGTTCAAATTATGATTCCCTTGGGTACCATAATCCCAATTCTTATGTGCCTTTGATATATTTTAATATCCTTTTAGCAGCTAAGAGATGATATTCCTTAGGATTTGATTGAAATCTTGCACAAACCCCAACAGAGTACATAATATTAGGTCCGCTGGCAGTAAGGTATAGCAGTGACCCAATAATGCCTCTATATTTGGTGATATCAACTGTCTTGTCATCTTCATCTTTATCAAGGCGAAGTCCAGTAAAAATAGGAACATCAATATATGAGCTAGTTTCCATATCAAATTTCTTGAACAGATCTCTTGTGTACTTTTCTTGGTTAATAAATATGCCATCATACAACTGTTTGATTTGCAGTCCAAGAAAGTGATTGAGTTCTCCCATCATGCTCATTTCAAACTTATTTTGCATCATCTTAGAGAATTTCACACACATCTGTTAATTAGTTGAACCAAAGATAATATCAATCACATAAATTTGGACCAACAATATATGATTATCCCATTCAATAGTAAACAAGGTCTTGTCTAATTTATGAAATCCTTTAATTAAAAGAAAATTAGTTAAGGTATTATACCATGCTATTGGTGCTTGCTTTAAACCATATAGTGCTTTCTTCAGACGATAAACTTTGTCTGCTTCTTCGATAAACTTTGTTTGCTTCTTCATATGCTTCAAATCCAGGTGGTTGTTCAACATACACTTCTTCTTGCAGTTCTCCATTGAGAAAAGCAGACTTCACATCCATTTGATAGATAGTGAAGATCTTATGAGCATCAAAGGAAAGGAATAGTCTGATTGCTTCAAGTCTAGCCACTGGTGCAAATGTCTCATCAAAATCTATGACTTCTTCTTGGCAATGTCCTTTGGCTACTAGTATTGCTTTGTTTCTGGTGACAACACCATCTTCATTCATCTTATTTATGAACACCCACTTAGTGCCAATTACTCTTTGATGAGTAGGTCTGGGAACTAAGTACCAAACCTCATTTCTTTCAACTTGATTCAACTCTTCTTGTATAGCTTCTATCCAGTTATGATTATGCTCTTTTTCGTACGAGGTTAATTAGGAAAGTCGAGCAAAAACAATAATTTAGATCGAGTGTATAAATGATATGTATTGATATTCCGTTCCAATCACAAGTTACAAAGTAGGTCTATTCGAGCGTTACAGGATGCCGTACAACTAGTTAGACAAATACAAAAGAAAGCAAGGTAGTCCTATTCCGATCTCTACGTCCGAGCTGGGGTGTTCCTAGGTAATTGTGCCGTTGTTGATGCATAAATGCGTTGGGTATATATAGGAACAGTGATGAGCTAGCTAGACCCTCCGCAGGGGAATATGTCTCGGCCAGCTGTCCTGGCCTATGGTTCGGGCCCACAGTGATTCCGAGGAGAGAAGTAGATAGGAAAAAGGACCTTGTGCTACCAATCTGGCTTGATCGCTAAGTGAGTTCTGTAGGTCGGAGAACAGCCTTCCTGGTCGGAATCCAGGTCGATCTCGAGCGGGGTATTTCCTAGAATAGAACATGCGAAATATCCCTCATCAATACTCCCCCACTTCTCGAGCGTAAGTGGAGCAGAAGCTCGGAGAAGTAAACACAGCATCATGGTAAAATTTTCAATATGCCTCATTAAAAACCTTACTCGGAAAAACCCAGTGGGACAAAATCCGAGCTAGGGAAAAAGAGCGCACATTTTATCTGGAGGAGCCCTGGAAAGGTGAGATGCTTCAGATGATAGAAGGACGATGTCCCCGATCCGAGAGTTTCACTTCGATGATTCATCCAGGTATTACGATATCTGAAGCTCGGAGAAATAAATAATAGAGAATAGGTGTTGAATGATCTTGCGTCGGATATACCTCATTAAAAACCTTACTCGGAAAAACCCAGAGGGATAAAAACCGAGCGAGGGAAAAAGAGTGCATATCCTCGGGAGATGATGATGTTAATCTGCAACTTATCGAGCTAAAAGATCACCTTTCAAAACTTTGAGGACCGGAAATGCCATTAATGGAAAGATAACCTTTGAATTTCTAGTGTGGAAGCTTAACCGTCGCGGTTACTCGGGGTTTAATTTGCAATTTACCCTTTTAACCCTTATATATATGCGTTGACCAGATAAGACGAGCACTGCTTCATAAATTACTACAGATCGGAGTACTCACATCGATAAAAGCTTTCCTTATTCACCGACCATCATAGTAATCCTCTTTAGAATGTCTAACACAGAAAACATAGGAAACCAGATGACGACTCTTCAGAGATTGGAGTCCGATCTGGGGTCTACGAGCCATTTCATAAATACCTACGAACCCACAGGAGATTCTACGGACGAAGTAAACATAGCCGTCAACAAGGCTATAAAGTTCTTGGAGTCGGATAAGGGCGAGGAAACTTCCGGGAGACAAATTACCGAGCGCGAAGGGGACGGAAATCAGAACGTGGAGCCCAATATCGAGCCCGAGGGAGAGGGGGAACAAAATGCGGACTCTGGTAGCGAAGAAGGTTCGGCCGAAGTGCTGGGAGAGCACGAGATAATGAAATACCCGATCGGAAATAACGTCTTTGTGAGAATCCTCGATCTGGACGCTATCTCGAAGAAGTCTAACACCTCGGGGCGACTTCAGAAAACTGAGAAACGGGTCGACGAGATTATCTGTGCTTACGATCCGATCGAGAGCAGGGCGGAACTTGAGGCAGAAATAGGGAAATTTCTCCCAGAAGGTTACTCGTTGGTCATCCCGACCTCCTCTCAACGGGTCAATGAGCCCCCAGAAGGATGCCAAGCCTTCTACACTAAACAATTCTCTTATGGACTGCGGATTCCTTTCGCCCCACTACTCGAGGATGTTTTGGATGTATTCTCCCTAGCTCCCGCACAGATCCTTCCCAACTCCATCGGATACTTGATCGCTTTTAGTGTTTTGATGAAAAGCAAAGGCAAACTTGCCAATTTCCAGAATTTTTGGCAGTTCTTTAAAATCAGCAACTCCCCGGCTTCCAACGCGGGGTTTGTATATTTCTCCCAACGCCCGAACCACTCGGTTTTATCCACGATCGTCTCTAGCAACTCTCTGGATTGGAAGAAACGATTCTTCTTCGTTAAGGGACCGGATGAGCCAGTTTCTGAGGGGAGCTCGGAAATGATCCCGCACCGATGGGCAGGTCGGCGTGATTGGGTATACGGCAAACGCGAGCTCATGGGCCGGGTTAAACTGGGTATCCGCGACTATATTGTTACCTCGATGCATTCCGACATCTATCAGTCAGATTTTCTCATTTTGGAGCTAGTTCTGAGGAAAGCGGAGCTCAGCAAGGCGACGTTCGATCTCGGAGTCGCAGCAGATCCTCGTTTCTTGAGTAAGATATTTTCCTACTTCACGCATATCATTTCATTTTAAACCTTAGTTCCTTGACATGGTTTTTTTTAACATCCTCAGATAAGATGGTAGAGAGTTACCGAGCTTCCATAGTCGGTAAAATTGTTGCTTCTACCTCGAAAAAGACACCGGGCCAACCGAGGCGACAAGTTAAACCCCATCAGGCACAAACTAGTCAAACAGCCGTTCCTCCGCAGGGCAACCCTTCTCAAGCTGCTCGATCTGAAGCAGATGAAGAGCCTGAAGATGCTGAGCCGCTGCAAATGGTCCGCCCCTTAGACCAAGCTGGTCCTTCCACGTCCTCGGGATTAGGGTATAATTTGTTTACTATGAGAAAGATGAGGGGGGAAGAGATCCGTCATAGGCCAGCCAGGGAAAGTCAAGACGGGGCCCCCGAAGCGAAGAGGAGGAAAGACTTATGGGGACGAAACAATAGACCTCTCACCCGTAGAGCGTCTACGATATGGTGGATTTTATCGAGGACTAGCTCAAAGGTCGTAGAGCGGCTGGTTATCCCAATGAAGGATCCATCCTGAGCGACCGCGCCCCTAACGGAGAAAACGTCTACGATAAATCGATCAAAGTCCTTATGGCCGGGTGCTTCACCGAGGACCAGGAAGAACTTTTGGCTCACGATGACCTCGATATCCTAGGCCGGTTCGCTCGAGCGCATCAGGCGGTATATCATCTTTCAATGTAATAATAACTTTTTCTTTTTATACAACATACTTACTGTTTCCTATTGATCCTTTATAGGTTGGAGATTACTTCCTCATAGAGCTAAACCGCACCTCGCTCTTGGAGGATGAGTCTGATCGAGTTCATAAGGCCTACCAAAATTCTCTCTTCGAAGAATCCAGACATCGAAATCAACTCGCCTCGGTCCAGAGAGAATTAGATGACTCCAGAGCTAAGTATACTCCGACGGTTGAGGAGAGCTTGGTGAAAGTAGTTGCGGAGAAAAGCCTGCTTGAAGATAAGGTCAAGAGGCTCGAAGAGGAGCTTGCACAGACCAAGGCGGATTCTGAGTTCTCTTACCAGCGCGGTAAAGAGGAATCACGCCTGAGCTTGATAAGGGAGTTTTTGGAATCTCCCGCACTGGATGCCATTGCTCGAAAAAGGGTCGGTGAGATTCTTCAGACCACTTTCTTCAAAGGGGTTCAACAACTGATCGCCACAGATGTCATCCCTGACAAGATGGATGAGTATGTGAATCACATGGACATTCTGAAGAACAGGGATGGGGAAGAGTATCGAGCTTCATCCTCGAGTTCCAAGGACTGGGAGACACACAAATTCGCCCCTTTTGTGGAAGAGTTCGGGGTTCCCATGCAAAATCCGGATCTACTGGAATTGGAAGTATCCAGTACGAGCTCGAGCTCAGACGAAGACGATCAAGATAGTTCTGGAGATGAGGGTGATCAAGAGACTTCTGGAGATGAGGATGATCAAGAGGCTTCTGGAGATGAGAACGTCGATGTCGAGAACAGCTCCGAGGGCGTGGACGACGAAGAGGGACCAAATCCTTAGAATGATTTTTGTAATAGATAGTAGGGTTTTCCATTTGCTGCAATGTAATCCTCCTGATTGTTTATAAACCCTCTTTTCTATCAATATTCGATCTTCATGACATAGCTCGAAAAAACTTGAAATTCGTAACTGTTGGCTCCCCAAAAGGCAACGTTTCTCTTTCTTATAAATACAAAAGAAACCAATAAATTTATATTATTGAAATCCTAATCTTTCACATGAGCTCACGAATCGATAGAATAATCCGAGCCATTTCTTCACTAAATACTCGACCATGGAAGGATTAATAAGTTCCAAGCTTGACCCAACCCAACTCTACAAGGCCAAGAAAGACAAAGCTCCCAAATCCAAGTCCAAGGATCCCAAGGCTTCGACAGAGGTCCCAAAGGTTTCGAAAGCTGATCGTGGTAAAAACAAGGTCGATCCTTCGTCGAACTCCGGACCTAATCGATCCGAGGCTCCCAAAGTTGACCGCGGTAAAGCCAAGGTCGATCCTTCGTCGAACTCCGGGCCTAATCGTTCCGAGAGGGAGCCGGTTATACAGATTGCGGACTCTCCTTCTAGAGCGAAAACCAGTTCCGAAGTGAAAGCGCAGGTCGCTAAAAGTCCTAGCAAGCAAGTCAAATCTGGTGATTTCGTGCTTGCCTCGAACAAGAGATCTCGTATGGATGATCTGATTCTGACCCAGACCTTAATCCAAATAGCCGGGGAGAAGAAATCGTTGGGCGAAAACATTATGGCTTCGGAGGCTACTAAGAACGTCGTTATCGAGCCTCCAAATAAAAAGGTCAAAATAAATGACCATTCTGTTGATGGGAAAATGCCATCTCTGTCGGGTAAGAATCCCGAGGCTTCCAGCTCCGTCTCCGACGTCACTCGCACATTGAGTGCGATCTTTGAGGAGATGAAAAATAAGGCCGTGGTTGGGGGCGTACCTCCGAACTGTTGGGATATTGCCTTGAGTAGTATTCAGGTGGCCGAGCAGGAACGGTTGAGAGGAAAAAGTGCTCGGGAAATTGTGCAATCGAGCTCTGACCTGCTTACTCAAGTGAGTCTTATACTCATATACATTTTCTAAGATTCTTCTCTTCTCTTTTTTTTTTATTTATTTATTTATTTATTTTTTAATAATCTATCTTCTGTGATCCCACGTAGGTCGGACAGCATCTTTTCAACCTCGGACTGCAAGTTGAGCTTGAAGCCGAGTAGCGTGCTGCAGCAGTTCTCGACTTGGAGAAACAAAAGATCGCCCTGGAGAGGTCTCTCGATGAAGCTAGAGCTATCGAGCTGAAGCTGGCCTCTGAGAAGGAGAAGGCTGTGAAGCAGAAAGAGAGCCAAGTCCATGAGGAACTGAGCAAGGAGTTGGACAAGCTGAAGTCCATTGTTGAGCAAGAGAAGAAAGATTCCGAGCGCCGGGAGCAAGAGGCATATAAGAAAGGCTATGATGAAGGGTATGAGACCCACAACGTCGAGCTCCGTAAGATCTTATCTGAGAATAAGCTGATCTAGAGATTCAGCCTTTTGTTTGTAATCTTACTCTTCCTGCTCGTTCAAATGTTGTAACTTTATCTTTTCCCTTTCTGTATCGTTATTTGCTGCGGATGAATAAATTCTATCTTTCTTTAAATAATGTTGTGTTCTGCTCGGAAATTTATACTTGCTTTAAACTTCTTTAAACCCAAGTTGTTCGATGTTTTTGGTACGTCCGCGCATATCCCGTTGTGAAAAATAGGAAAAACCCAAACTTTTTCACTTGAGTTGCATTTCACAGATTTTTCCGACCTGAATGGAAAGATGGAAAATTTTCTGCATTGGGCTCTGACCGAGTCATAGTATTCCCACATTTTCAGCAAAGTTCCAAAGATGTTCTGACCAAACAGTACCTAACCCTCGGGAAGCGGAACAGTCACCCGTGATAAATGCCTTAATCTGGGCCGTTAAATCCTGTTGAATAATGACCGTCGATCTCCCCTTCCCCTTAGTATAAAAGGGGCACTTCACTCAGTTAAAAATTTTCATTTTACACTATGAAAATGGGTTATTCGAGGACCTATCTCGGTTTCTCCCTCCTTTCTGTTCAAGTCTTCGAAATTTGGCTTCGAACTTTCTTCCGAGCTCATAAACAACTTACTTCTTTCTTTGGTATGGGTGGAATCGGAAAAAAGGGGCCCCTCGAAGACCGGGGGGTCTCCGATCCCTGAAAATGGGATCTCCCTTCGAAATACCAATATGCGACCGACCTTTGCTCGGGTATTTTGGGCAGGGTTAGCATTGCGGATTTCGAAGGGTCTCCCCGAGGGCGGAAAGCTGGACAGTCGATTAAAAGGAAGATCGACCTCGAGCACCAGCTTCTTTAAGATCTTGAAGTGTGGTAGCTCTAGGTTGAAATTTCAGATCTTAAAATGAGAAATTTCAGCTTTACCTGCTACCTCAGGGAAGTGATCGGGCTCAGCTGGTGGCAAGAAGGTTGGGGACTGTATGGAGATAAGCAGAAAAAGTGGTCTGCAATTCATATTGTCTCACTTCAAACCCAGATATCATTAGACGATAAACATAGCCGGCTCGATCACTTTTGACAAGTTTATTGGGCAACCGATCTGTCACACAAACTGTGGTGCACTCATCGGATGCTCGTCTCTACTTGCCGTCGACAACACCAAAGGATGCTCGAAGACCATAGAATAGGACATAGTAGTTGCAATAGGATTTTACTTGAAAATGTACTCATGAACTTTGTAATCCATCCGAGAATTATCAATAAAATTGTAGTTCCTTGTATCTTATTGAGCCTTTGTATCTTGTTCGGAATTTATAAATAAAACACTTCTTTATGTTTTACTTTGAATATTTGGCAATTTATCTCACGTCCAATTGTCTTGTAACTGTTCTTGATCATAATATCTCGCTCGGTAAACACTATCATAGTCTGGAAAATTCTCTAAAATCCGAACATGAAATCAATCCGCAACTGGAGAATCATCGATCGGATAAATCACCTCGGAAAACCCTTCTCGAGAAGTTAGACCTTCACATGAATAATAGCTTAAGTCTGAGAAATTTACTTCGACCAAAACTTGATCTTGAAAATAACAAATCATCTAATTGCTTTTATTATTCAAGTCTTTTTCTCCAAGCTAAGTAGTCGAGTCTTTTTTCGAGCTGAGGGGCATAGCAACAGCTTTCACCCTCAGCCGAAATATTTTGCTTTTTTTGCAAGTCTTTTTCCTAGCTGAGGGGCATAGCAACGGCTTTCATCCTTAGTCGAGACATTTGCTTTTTTGAGCAAGTCTTTTTCCGAGCTGAGGGTCATAGCAACAGCTTTCACCCTCAGTCGAGACATTTTGCTTTTTTTAGCAAGTCTTTTACCGAGCTGAGGGGCATAGCAACAACTTTCACCCTCAGTCGAGACATTTTGCGCTTTTCATGCAAGTCTTTTATCGAGCTGAGGGGCATAACAACAGCTTTCACCCTCAGTTGAGACATTTTCTTTTTTGAGCAAGTCTGTTACCGAGCTGAGGGGCGTAGCAACAGCTTTCACCCTCAGTCGAGACATTTTGCCTTTTGTGCAAGTTTTTTACGGAGCTGAGGGGCGTAGCAACAGCTTTCACCCTCAGTCGAGACATTTTGCTTTTTTGAGCAAGTCTTTTACCGAGCTGAGGGGCGTAGCAATAGCTTTCACCCTCAGTCGAGACATTTTGCTTTTTATGCAAGTCTTTTACCGAGCTGAGGGGCATAGCAACAACTTTCACCCTCAGTCGAGACATTTTGATTTTTATGCAAGTCTTTTACCGAGCTGAGGAGCATAGCAACGGCTTTCACCCTCAGTCGAGACATTTTGCATTCTTTTCTTCCTTCTTTTTTTTTTTTTTTTATACGACCAGGTCTTTTTCCGATCTGAGGGGCATAGCAACAACTTTCACCCTCAGTCGAGACATTTTGCTCTCTCTCCAGCAGGGTATTCGAAACACAGTTGGAACAAAAAAGGAGAACTTCATTGATTGTGCTTACACTTGGAATAAAATAAGATTGCAAAAACAGAAATTACAAGAAATAGAAAAAGACTACAACTATTTTCCATAGTATTTTCTTAGGTTGACTGCGTTCCAGCTTCTTGGCAAAGTTTCACCATTAAGGTGAGCAATTTTATAGGACCCCTTCTTTCCGACCTCCTGCACGACGTAAGGGCCATCCCAGTTTGGCTGAAGCTTACCCACTTGCTTTGATACATCCACTTTTTTAAGTACCAAGTCCCCTATTTTGAAAGTTCTTATTATGACCTTCTTGTCATAAGCTTTTTCCATGCTAGACTTAGTTGCTTGGATTTTCACACTTTCTCGGTCGCGCTTGCCATCCTCATGGTCGACATCCATTTCCCTCAATGATTGATTTTGGTCGGGATCATAAGATATAACTCTTGGTGATGGCACCAAGGTCTCGATCGGGATAACGGCCTCCGAACCGTAAACCAAGGAGAAAGGAGTCTCTCCCGTAGCAGATTTTACTGAAGTTCTATTCGCCCAAATGACCCCGGGAAGCTCGTCTAACCATTTTCCCTTTGCCTCAGTTAAGCGCTTTTCAAGTGATCGGACAATTTCCCTGTTGGTGACCACGGTCTGCCCGTTTGCTTGGGGATGGCCGACTGAGTTAAAATTTCTCTGAATTCCAAATTTTTCACACCAATCCAGAATTTGCTTACCCACGAACTGAGTTCCGTTGTCGAAAATCAATACTCTTGGTATCCCGAACCTGCAAACAATATACTTCCAGAGAAAATTTATAACCTGAAACTGAGTAATCTTGGTTAGTGCAATGCATTCTACCCATTTGCTAAAGTATTCAACATCAACCAAGACATAGTTTTTTCTCGATCTAGCAGTTGGGAAAGGTCCCACGATATCGATCCCCCATTTATCAAATGGCCAGCAGATCGGAATTGAGTGTAACTGTTCGGCAGGTTGATGAATCAAGTTTGAATAAATCTGGCAGTGGTGGCATTTCTTGACGTAGTCGATAGAATCCGAAATCAAAGTAGGCCAATAATAGCCAGTCCTGGAGCACTTTAAGGCCAATGCCCTCGCGCCGCAATGGCTGCCAGCCTCGCCTTCATGAATTTCTTTCAAGATAAGATCAAATTGACTTTCAGGTACACACTTCAACAAAATTCCCGAGCTGGACCTCTTGTAGAGCTGGTCCTCGACCAAAACATACATCGGGCTCGATATTTAATCCGCCGGGCCTCGTTCAGTTCATCGGGTAAAACGCCGTCCTTGAGATAAACTTTAAAAGGTTCCATCCAAGAAGGCCCTTGAGTGTCTATCTCCATGATTTCTGAGCTCGGAGACACGTTCAAGTCTATTGCTGGAGTGTTAGACAACAACCAAGTTATTACCCTCTCTTTTCGTCCATCCATCGATCCTGTAAATTTAGACAGCAAATCTGCCCAAGAGTTCTCTTCCCGAGGGATAGCTTGAATATCGAACTTATCCAGTTTCGCAACTAGATCCTTCACCCTTTTTAAATATTTAACCATGTTGAACTCTTTTGCTTCATAGACCCCTTTCACCTGCCTATGTATCAGCTCGGAGTCGGTCAACACGGTAAGAAATTTAATGCTTGCCTTTATTGCCATTTCTAGTCCCGCGATCAGAGCCTCATACTCCGCTTCATTATTTGTTACCACGAAATCCAAAGTAATTGCGTAACTAAGGTCCTCCCCATCAGGGCCTTGAAAGTGAATTCCGGCCCCTCCTCCTTCTCTAGTCGATGAACCATCGACGTGCATTAACCAGACTTTTTCCTGAACATCTGACACCAAGTTAACTTCGGGAACAGGCTGCTCGAGGGATTCTATTCCCGTTGATTCTGCAATAAAATCAGCAAGGACCTGTGCCTTGATCGCCGTTCTTGGTTGGTACTCGATCTCGAACTGTCCAAGTTCCACTGCCCATTTAATCAATCTCCCGGAGGCCTCGGGTTTTGACAATACCTGCCTTAAAGGCTGGTTTGTCAAAACGATAATTTTATAAGTCTGAAAATAAGGCCTTAGCTTCCGAGCTGCAATTACCAGAGCTAGTGCGAATTTCTCGATCTCCAAATAATTCTTCTCCGCACCTTGGAGCAACTTGCTTAGGTAATACACCGGCTTGTGATCGGAATTCTCAACTCTCACCAAAACAGAACTTATGGCCTCTTCTGAAACTGCTATATATAAATACAAAGGCTCCCCCTCGACCGGTTTCGCTAGCATTGGTGGGGAGACTAAGTATTTTTTAAGCTCCTCAAAAGCTTTATCGCACTCCTCATTCCACTCGAAATTTTTTGATTTCCTCAACAATTTAAAGAAAGGCAAGCTCTTATCCGCAGAACGGGATATGAATCTGTTCAAAGATATAATTTTTCCGATTAAACTCTGCACTTCGGAAAGTTTCCTTGGTGGTCTGAGCTCAGCAATAGCTCTAATTTTCTCAGGGTTCGCCTCGATACCACGCTCGTGGACCAAGTAGCCCAGAAATTTTCCCGACCTCACACCAAAGGTGCACTTTGCTGGATTTAGCTTCATTCCATACTTTCTCAAGATCCCGAAACACCTATCGAGGTGCTTGATGTGGTCTTCCTCGGTCATGCTCTTGACGAGCATATCATCTACATACACTTCCATGATTTCCCCGATTAAATCTTTGAACATCATGTTCACAAGTCTTTGATACGTTGCTCCTGCATTTCGCAATCCAAAAGGCATCACTATGAAACAATACACTCCGCGCTCGGTAATGAAGGCGGTTTTGTCTTGATCCCTTTCATTCATAAAGATTTGATAGAAGCCTTGGAAGGCATCCATCATGCTGAAAAAGATGAAACCAGCGGTCGAATCGACCAGCATATCGATCCGTGGTAAGGGATAAGGATCTCTCGGACACAGCTTGTTCAAGTCTGTAAAATCATTACACATTCTCCACTTGTTGTCTGCCTTTTCTCCCTTAGATACTAACACAACATTGCAAAGCCATTCAGTAAATGTTATCTCCTTAATTTGTCCAGCGGCTAACAGCCTATCCACCTCGGCGTTAATGATCTTATCTTTTTCCCGACCATGATTCCTTTTCTTTTGCCTAACCGGCTTTGCCTTAGGGTCGATATTCAGTGAATGAGTGATTACCCGTGGGTCAATCCCCACAATGTCGTCGGAGCTCCAAGCAAAAACATCGGCATTATTTTTCAAAAACTCAATCAGCATAGTTTCCATTCCCTGACTCAGCTCGGTCCCGATCCTGGTGAACTTCTCGGGCGAGCCCTTAACTAATGTCACTTGTTTATGATTCGGAGGCTGCACACTCATATCGATCTATTTTCCCTTTTTTCCTTGCAATTTTTCACAATCTAGTAAAGGGAGATCGGATACGGAAAAAACCTTATCATCGACCAACTTCCGTTTCGCGGGTAGCACGGGCTCGATTTTCTTCTTCATGGTTAGGGATGTATTGTAACACTCCCATGCCATGCACTGATCATTCCTCATCTCTCCGACCCCCGCCAAAGTGGGAAGCTTGACCTTCTGATGGTAAGTTGACACGGCCGCTTTGAAAATGTTCAGGGGGTACTCACGACCAGGAACTTTACCATCTTTGTTACATCCTTTGGTTTTCTGCCCAAGGTGGTGCTCAAAAGAATGGTTCCGAGAGGGACAATTTCCGAGCCACGAAAACCAATAAGTGGAGTAGACACTCGATCCAGACGTGGATGCTGCAAATTCATTCGATCAAGGGCTTCAGAGGAGATTATGTTTGCCGAGCTGCCATTGTCGATCAGCACTCTCTTGACCTCGAAGTTAGCAATTTTTAAGGTCAATACCATCGAGAAATCGGGGTCATCCTCATTAGTGTCCCAAGTTACCTCACGCGGCCTGTCAGCCTCAGTAAAACTAATGACCTGATTTATCGAAGGACCTGGCTCTAAGGACATAATTTCGTTTCCGGTCGAGACACCTGTCTTTATCGACCTCGCTATCATTTTTTCTCGCATTCCTGTTATCCCCTCCTGCAGGTCCGCCAGCTATTACATTTATCACTCCGTTCGTTTGCTCCTCGACCCGATTCTGATCAGTGCGGTGCTGTTCAGAAAACTTCCGCGGACTCCTCGACCTGAACCGGTTGCTGGGGATACCCCTTCTAACATACTCCTTTAGCTTTCCTTGAGCAATCAACTTCTCAATTTCCTGTTTCAATTGGAAACAATCCTCGGTGCTGTGCCCCCGAGCTCTATGGTACCTGCAGTACTTATCATGATTCATTGTCCCCGGCCTGGCTTGAGTGATACGCCGAGCCTCTGGGACCAAGTTCCTTTCCTCAAGCACGGTGAGTATTTCGTCCCTCGAAGTATTCAGCTTGGTGAAGCTACTTTTTTCAGATTCCCTCCTTTGTGCCATTTCCGGAGAACCAGGTCGACCGTAGACATTAGATCTGTGGGTCGGAGCCTGAGGTTTATAGACGTTAAGTCTCTGCCAAACCGAGCCTCTTCGCTGTGCATTTGACCCTCCGTAATCACTTGGTTTTGGGATAGGGGCCCTGTCAGGCTTCTTTCCGACCTGGGGCCTGGGGTTCTGGACATTTTTTAGCTTGTTCATTTCCTCCTGAATCATGTATTTCTCAGCTCAAACATTAGTTATGATAAAAATTCAATCCGTAGAGTATCAACCTTCAGAAGCTCGATACTGAACCTAGCCAACCATTGCCTCAGCGTTTCTCCTTCTAGCTGCTTTATCGTTCCCAAGTGGTTAGCTGGTAACCTTTGTTTCCTCTGACTCGCAAATTGGTGCTTCAACTTATCGCATAACTCATCGAAAGAGAAGATAGATTTCGGAGGCAATTTTCCAATCCAGTCCAAGGCAATTCCTTCAAAGGTGGTGACCATAATTTTGCAACAGAAAGCTTCTGAGTGCCCATACAAATTCAACACATTCATGAAACTATTGATGTGCTCTCCTGGATCAGTAGTTCCACTATACCTCGGTAACCTCGTAGGAACAGTCTCAGTACCTCGAGCTTCTCTAATCTCTTGGCAGAAAGGTGAACATCGCATGATATTCGTACTTAACTCCTTATCTCGACCATCCTCGAGAATCATAGCCCCATCCTCCATAGCTTCAGTTCGCCGAGCCCTTCCATCTGCGGGTCGGGTTTCCTTAATCAACATCTCCTTCTTCAACTCCTTCGCAACTCTCTCTTGCACAATTTTTTCTAAGTCGGCCTCGGTCACTTTTCGGTAAACCGGCTTTTTTAACTTATCCACGGCTTCGGGCTGGCTCTCCCCGACTACGGAATCTTCCAGGTCTCGAACAGTTCTAGACGGTTGTCCTGAGCGGATAACAGTTCTAGCTCGAGTTTCTCGGGGAGGGTTAACCGGTGGAGCACCCATAGTAGATCGATGAATGCTCCTTTCCCTTTGCAGATTTGAGATGGGAGCTCGGTGTCCTGATCTAGCCTCGGGCTGGTCAACCGGGGGCTGCTGGTCAGGTAAGGTCTTACGATCTGCTCTTTCCGTGTTCAAGAATTCTCTACACATAGTACCAATAATAGACCGGAGATCGGCCACTGTCGTATGTATAAGCAAATCATTAGGCGGGTCGACCGGCGAAATTTTTGACTGGTGAGCCGCTCGGGATTGATCGCTAGATTCATTGTTCATGGAACGTTGGGCTCCTATGGCGTGTGACGGCTCGCCACGATTGTACGTGTACTTCCTAGTAATAGGCATTTTTTCGATCTAACACTCGAATAAGCCCCTCGGTGGGCGCCAATTGATTATGCTCTTTTTCGTACGAGGTTAATTAGGAAAGTCGAGCAAAAACAATAATTTAGATCGAGTGTATAAATGATATGTATTGATATTCCGTTCCAATCACAAGTTACAAAGTAGGTCTATTCGAGCGTTACAGGATGCCGTACAACTAGTTAGACAAATACAAAAGAAAGCAAGCAAGTCCTATTCCGATCTCTACGTCCGAGCTGGGGTGCTCCTAGGGAATTGTGCCGTTGTTGATGTCATAAATGCGCTGGGTATATATAGGAACAGTGATGAGCTAGCTAGACCCTCCGCAGGGGAACATGTCTCGGCCAGCTGTCCAGGCCTGTGGGTCGGCCCCACAGTGATTCCGAGGAGAGAAAAGGATCGGAAAGAGGGATCTTGTGCTATCAATCTAGCCTGATCGCTAAGTGAGTTCTGTAGGTCGGAGAACAGCCTTCCTGGTCGGAATCCAGGTCGATCTCGAGCGGGGTATTTCCTAGAATAGAACATGTGAAATATCCCTCATCAAGTTAGAATAATTAAGAGCTTCAACAATTAACTTAGGCTCAATTTGTTAAAGAAAACTTACAAACATTGATTCATTTGTAGTTGACCTTCTTGTTCTCACTCTATCCAACGGATCCCCAATGACAAGATCAAGTGGGTGATCTCTGAGCCATCTTAGATCAGGTTGCAAATATGGATGTTGTCCTCTTAATTTTTCTTTGCAACACTACTGTTGGAGTCTCAGTAGTAGTCTGTTGGACAGTCTCTGGTCTGTCAGCTGATTGCAACTCGTCTGTTAGACAATTAGTAGACTAATTTTGAATAACACTTGAGTTGTCAGCTTGGTTAAGATCAGGTAGTATGATGGGTACATGTTCTTCTTTCCTTCCTACAATCAATTTCTGAAGATCAGCAGATAAATCAGGATTAGTACTTTGATTCTTTTCAGAACATTGAGTAGGCTCATCAAATACTACATGAATAGATTCTTCTACAGGTAAAGTTCTTTTGTTAAACACTCTGTACGGTTTACTAATAGAAGAGTATCTTATAAAAATAGCTTCATATGCACTGGCATCAAATTCCTTGCTCATGAAACGCTACAAATTCACTCCATGTGAATCATGCATATTCGTACAAGTCTTTGCGAGTCCTTCCATACCCCGTCTCGTTCGGAATCTATGACTTGGAACATGTTTTAAGATCACGACCTTAGAGACTGTTTCATGATTGCACTCATACTGAATGAATCGTCCCATAGTCTATTGTTATCTAAGGATTTTATCCAATCGCTTAAGTGATTCGCGAGAGATGAAGTTGGTCATTGTTTGATTTACATACTATAAACAAACGAGCGTATTAATTCATTTATACTAGAGAAAGCCTATGATAGTACTAATACAAGCTAAATATATTGGCTTGCAGGGCACTATCCTTTCAGGTGTTGACTGCATGGACACCTTCTCACCAGTTGCAAAGCTGGTTACTGTAAGGGTTTTGCTTGCATTATACATGGCAAATAATTGGACTTTACATCAATTGGACATAAATAATGCATTTCTAAATGGGGACTTAACTGAAGATGTCTACATGGAACTTCCTAAAGGTTACACTCCACCTCCTTCTATTCCTTCTACTTCAGCCAGATAGGTATGTAAACTTATCAAGTCTATATATGGTTAAAGCAAGCTAGTAGGCAATGGAGTCATAAATTAACTGAAGTACTTAACACTATGGGGTTCAGTAAATCTTTTTAAGATTATTCATTGTTTACTAAGGGTATAATAATTCTTTCATTGCACTTATGGTTTATGTTGATGATATCATCATTGCCAGTCCTAATTTGGAATTGATTTCTAAAACTAAAACTCAGTTAGGCAGCCATTTCAAACTTAGAGACTTAGGAATACTTAAATATTTTCTGGGCATTGAATTGGCCTATTCTCAAAGACGATTCGTAATATCTCAAAGAAACTACACTTCACAACTTTTACAAGACGCATGTTACTTAGCTAGTAAACTAGTGTCTTTACCCATGGAACCTAATCTCCGATTAACTTTAGATGATAGTAATCTCTTAAATGATCCCTCTTCTTATCGGAAATTAATTGGTAGATTAATATATCTTACCATCATTGACCAGATATATGCTTCACTGTACATAAGCTGAGTCAATTTCTATCTTAACCAACACACATTCATTTGGATCCTGCTCACCACTTGCTCAAATACTTGAAAGGTAATCCTGGCCAGGGCATATTCTATTCTAAATCACCTAATTTTAGTTTATCTGCCTTTTGTGGATTGGGGTAATTGCTTAGTTACAAGACGATCTACAACAGGGTTCTGTACATTTATGGGGGATTCACTAATCTCGTGGAAATCAAAAAGGCAACACACAGTATCAAAATCCTCAGCTGAGGCAGAATACAGGTCAATTGCAGGAATAACAAGTGAAATATTTTGGCTTACCCAGTTGTTAAGGGATCTCCTCGTTTCAATTCAATCTCCTCCTGCTATTTTCTGCGATAATGCTTCGGCTGTACATCTGGCTTTGAATACATGTTGGGATACCTCGGTTGTCAGAACAACAAGAATGCGGAATTTAAATTTTTTTCGAAGGCACCCAAGCAGTCCCAAGATATAATTTCCACCTTATGTATGCGAAAATGTTGAATCAAACAACAACAATAAACATAAAGGGGGTGATATGCGATTTTTACCTCACCACAGGCAACGTGGTGGTAGCCTCCGGCTTTGTTGTTGATTCACAAGCAGTGATCCAATTGTCTCACCTCCAGAGTGTATCCACATCAGTTGGATTGTAGTAACACCTTCAAGTCACATTCTACGAACTAGATCTTGAAGATTGTCAATGGAGGAAGAAGCAGATCCAGATATGGAAGACCAGAGAGAGAGGGGGCGGCTAGGGTTTATGCAAGAGTGTGTGTAAGCTTGTGTTTGAGTCTCTCCTAGACTCCTTATATAGGCCCCCTTAGTAAACATAGTCTTGCAAGACTTCTTCTGGGCTATTAATTAAAAGGCCCATGTATTGCAACTTAATTTAATTAACCCATTAATTAAATTAGCCCAATTAATTTAATTAATTAATATCTCTGAATTAATTAACACTTTAATTAATATTTAATTAATTAGACTATCTAATTAATTATTCTTCCAATTGAATTAACACTTTAATTCATTTATTGATTTAACTCCCTTAAATCAAATATTTCCTTTTATGACTGTCACTGTTCAGCTGTATTTTGTGTGACTCTCTATGTTCACCGTCAATTGGCAGCAGGCCCACGAACGCTTCGTGATTTAATTTACGAGCAATTTATTGCTCCGATCAACTAAACCCTTTTAATTGACCACTCCAGAATTAATCTCCCTTATTAATTCAGGAGTACCCACACCTCATGCTCGATGTCTAGCCACAAGCCCATGAGGCCCAACTTCAGGTGAATTGATATTTGTGAACCTCACCTCTTATAACTGCCATGTACATACGGTCCTTCTATCGACTTAATTTCCCGATCGAGACCTAGGGTGTGTGAATTTATCTGCACATCTAATTATCTCGATAACTATACTTTCTAATTCGGGATAATAATCCAGTGTGACTGCTAAATTTGGAAACCCCTTTCCAAATCCGTCACCGACCGTGGCCACGGGTTTTTTGGATCTATTCTCAAAGAATCGTATAGGAAATTCTCTCATCCATTACGATGAGTCGGTAGATTCCATATTGGTACTAACCACTCGCGTACACAACTATACGCACCCAACTTAGGCATATTATGGTCAGGCTACGTGACCTGCACCTAGATCAAAGTACATATACCCATGCACCGAATTTGCCCTAGCACCTCAAGTCTAAGGACTAAATCATACACTATTATGAGCCTTGAGAAACATCCCATCACCGATATGCATCATGCGCTTCCACAATGGGTTTCTCTATTCGGGTCGTTCGATGCGTTCGATCCCCTATCGAACCACCTACTCATATGCACTGACATCAAATGTCTTGTTCATGAAACTCTACAAATTCACTCCATGTGAATCATGCATATTCATACAAGTCTTGGCGATTCCTTCGATACCCTGTCTCGTTCGGAATCTATGACTTGGAACGTGTTTTAAGATCACGACCTTAGAGACTGTTTCATGATTGCACTCAATACCGAAGTGAATCGTCCCATAGTCGAATGTGATATAAGGATTTCATCCAATCGCTTAAATGTATTCGCGATAGATGAAGTTGGCCATTGTTTATTCTATGCATTTATAAATAAACGCGCGTATTATTCATGAAATCAAAGATTGTTTATTACAGAATAGACCTACTACAAGCTAAAATGAATTGGCTTGCTGGGCACTATCCTATCAATCTCCCACTTGCCCTAAAGCCATTCACAAACATTTCTAAAGCCCATCTTTTCAAGATGTCCCTCGAACGCTTTTTGCGAAAGTGGCTTCGTTAGTGGGTCAGCTATGTTGTCTTCTGAGTTGACACGATCCATGTGTATGTCTCCTCTACCAATGATCTCCCTGATCACATGGTATTTCCTAATCACGTGTTTAGATTGGTGGTGTGATCTCGGCTCCTTCGCTTGAGCTATTGTTGCGGAATTTACACACGCAAATAAACGCAAGTGCACGTATCGAACAAGTAATAAAGAGTAAGTATAAGAGTATCGTCTCCACAGGGACTTGACTAAATATCTACCAATTTCAATTCCTAATTTACTTTTAATCTGGTTCCTAATCCAAATATATTTTTGGGGTTTAAATTAACTAGATTAACTAAATGAATTAACTAATCTAAGTACTTGGATTGAGTTCGAATAATGAGAAGAGAAACCCAGGGTTATAATCCACTATGTTATCTATTGGTTGGTCAATTGAGATTTCCGTAGTTATTGTGGTGACAAGAGTGCTACCCGAGGATTCAAGTATTTTCCTACGTATCTTCCGAATTACGTAAGAACTAATGTATTATCCAAATCGACTCTATTCCTAGGTGATTCGTAAATTAAACAAAGCATTAAACACAAACCTCATGTAACGGGTATAAACGCCTTAGGTATATTCCTATCCTAAGGGTCGTTTACTATTCAATTTCTATCTAATCCTAATCTCCCTTTTCCAAGTTCAAAAAGAATATTAAATCTAACAACTAGGTGATCAATCAAGTTGCAAGCATAGAGAACGAAATTGAATCAAACACAAGAATTGCCCCTAACTACGAATAATCCAATAGAAATAATCAACGTAACATAGTTTCATAAAAAAAACCCTAGATCCTAAAGAATTAGTTCATGATAAATATACGAAGAAAAATAATAAAGAAAAACAAATCTGAGTTCATGTGGTTTTATAGACAAAACGATGAATCCGAGATGAATATCTTCAATATTGTGTTCTTCTTGCTTGGGTGATCTTCAGGACTTCTCTCTTTTCTTCTTCAATCTTTCTCCAAGTAGATCTTTGATGTTCTAAGTGTATTCTATGAGAAAAGTGTGTTGAAAGCTGATCAAAGATGTGTAATTTCGTGACCTAGAAGTCCTTAAATAGATCTACCAAGTTGAGTCCTAGTAGGAGACTTTGGGCCCAAGTTTTCTCTTAAAATCCCGCTGAAAATCGCGTCAGCTTTGCGCAACAGTTTTGCAAGTGGCATAACTTTCAGCTCCGAACTCCAAATCAAGATCCGTAAAGTCTGTGTTGTAGCTAACTCATTCCTCTACATCATACCAAAAATTCAACTTCATTGGAGCTTCCTTGAAAGAGATATGGTTCTCGGAGTGCACAGAAACATTTCTGACATCTTTTTCCTTTTTTCGTTCTTGCACTACTTGACTTCATTTGATCTTTAATTCATTGTTCTTCACTTCCAATCATGTCCTTATATCCAAATTAGCTTAGGCCTACAAATTGAACACAATATATAAGAAAATATCTCAATTCATGCACAAAACAATCAAACCAATGACTCGAACGAACAAAACAGAAAACTAACTAAAATTGCCTAAGATTCTACCAAAACTCTAATAAAACTAATCGAATGAGTAAAGGAAATAGACTTGATAACACTGTTTTCACAGAGTTATCACACCCCCAAACTTAAACTATTACTCGTCCTCGAGTAATGACAAAAACTCAGACAACGACACGAACATTTACAATCATGCATCCCAAGTCAAACTACTAACCATCAATTTCAAAACGTTATGCATTCTATCATGTAGTTCCTGCGTGTGTGTGTGTGTATGCATAAAACGAGAATGTCGGAATCACCTAGATCACTATAGCTTTGAAATCACTGAGCCTAATTGCATGAATTCCTAAATTGCCAAACAAATTCTCTATTTTCTTAGGTTATCGTACCAATTACTAAGTTCTAGCAAAGCTTTCAGCCGAAGTTATGGAATCCTTTAAGTTTGAACTTTCACTTAGCATTTTTTTTTTTTTTAGCACAACTTAAGTTAGTTTAGCACCACTCACACTCATAACTCGTTCTAAAGAAGCAGTCAAAATAGAGGAGTGCAGAATAGTTAAGTCGATGCACCCATACATTGTTCATCTTATCGCAGTCAAGTTAGAGGAGTGCAAGTATAAGTCTCAAGCGATGAGGTCTTTCAGGTCTCATACAAGTGAGGTTATTTTCTTTGAATTTACTTATAGTTTTTCACTATTTGCTTCACTTGGTTCTTGTTAAAGTTATCCTTCCCCCCAAACTTAGGCAAAACTATCACTTAGACCCTTAGCATTGTAACCCTCGAATCTAGAGGTCATGTAGGCAAGAAAGGATTTCTTAAGCTCTATTCTAGACTATAATTCTCTAACATAATCCTAATCCTCGATTGTGTATTCGTGCTTTAAATGTGCAGGAAAAACAGTCAAAAACACATAAAATTTCAAAAAAAAAATTGTTCGAAGTCGACCTATCATGCACAAAGTAAATGCGACCCCCCCCCCCAAACTGAAAACAAACAGTGTCCCCACTGTGACTTAAACAAAAGAGGTGAAAACATGCCAGACAAACCAATCAAGATGTACGAGAACATGCACATGCAGAAATTAATAACACCCCCAACAAAAGTATAAAAGAGATCAGTAGAAATAATACGTCCCTACGAGTCTGTGACTGGCGGTCTCCTGCATTTCTTTCCATCCTAATCATCATCCTCGGAACCAGACTCTGCATCTTCATCTTCGTCGGTGTTTTCGTTCTCGCAATCTTCCTCATTTGGAAAAGGTGGCAGTGTTGGCAGCTGTACATTCCGGCTCTGCAACTCCGCTATCCTGAGTTCCTCAATACGCTGAAATCCTGTCTTCATGTAAGCACAAAGGAACTTAAGTTGCTTTTCCATATCATCAAGCCTTTGTGGCATTGTTCTCGCTCTTGGGGCGGGTGTCGAAGAAGATGTTGTACCCCGGTTCGAAATAGTTCTTGCACTTCTAGGGTTCCAATACGACTCACCCATCACCTTAAACCATGTTTTATCATCGAAGGCACTCTTTAATTTCACCATTCCTGTGCCGTCACCCTTATTCACCCCAGCTTGAATACAAAGACGAAAGATAAGGGAGGGGAACCAAAATGTTTGGGCACCTTCCTTTGTCGCATTCCGGATAATGCCTTTGTAGATTAACGTTCCAATGTCAAGTGTGTGTTCTGTCATGAGGGAATAGATGAGGCGGGACTTTTCCTCCGACATTTTAGTGTAATGAGTAGTGGGCATAAGCCGCGAAGCAATGAAGTAGAACCAAATTTTAGCCGTAGGTGTGAGCGATGCCTTCAAAATTTTACCCGTCGCCGGTAAGACAGTACCCGAGAGACAAATGACCGCCACAATTTCTTTCATGTCTACCGCTTCAGCGAGGCATGTGGTGTATTGGTCAATGTCATAGTTCGGCAAATTATAAAGTTTATTGATGGTCACCTTGTCGAACTTGACTTTCCGTCCTCTAACCTCAACCTCAGTTGCTTCGGGAGTTTGGGAGACATTTGCGTAGAATTCTCTCACGAGTTCGCCCACAATCTCTGTCGGGTGTTTAATAAAATCCATCCATCCCCATTTTTGAAACAACCCAAAAAAGTCGGGGAAATTCTCATTGGTACACGCCACACCCCTCTCAGTAATAAATGTTCTCTTGACCTCATGAGCGTCAAAATATCTCTCTTGAGCTTTCGGGTTAACAAACCTAACGTTGTCGAACCCGTCAGTATGCCCATGTTTCTCCTTTGCAAAACCGGTCTTATTCTTAGATGTGGCCTTTGGTGCTAATTTGTTCAAAGGAGGCTTCTTTTGTAACGCTCTACTCCGTGGTGCCATTTGATACAATACGACCAAACTAAACAATCCACTAAAGTTTCTTTCAAATCACCACCACAATCACCAAACTAATCAAGTAACACAATCAATCATAACCACAATCACCAACTATAACCGTTCAAGATAACGATTCACCAAAATCTCAAATAATCACAACCGCAAAACCCACAATAGCATAAAAAAAAAACTCTCTAATTTTTACAGCAAAATCCAATAATCGAGCGAAGAAGAGCAAGAATTAATGTTACCGACACCCGTCACGTGAGAGAAGACCAACCGAGATGGTGGTTTGTGGAAAAAGAGCGCAGCGGCAGTTGGGTAACTGGTGGTGGACGGCGGCGCGGCTGTGCTGCGGGTTGGCGCATCGTGAAGACAGCGGCGGCGGAGCTAGGTTGTCGGGTTGGGCACGGCTGTGAGAAGAGGAAGATGGTGGCAGCTGTAGGGTGTTTGGTTCACGATGGAGGTGGTGGTGCAGCGAGGTTCCGCGTGCGGTGGCGCGGTTTTGGGAAAGAAGAGGGTGGCGGCGCGGATCTAGGGTTTCAGATGCGGGCGCGGCTGCTGTGGGAAGAGGGTGGCGGCGGAGTGTGGGTCTAGTGTTTGGTGCGGACGGCAGAGTCGTGGTTGGTGACGGTGCGGTGGAGAAGACGACCGGCGGCGTGGTTGGGTGGCGGCGGTAGGTGGGTCTTAGGGTTTGGGATGAAGGAAGAGTGAGAGAGGAAGTGTGGAAGAGATTTTGATTTTTTTTTTTTTTTTTTTTTTTCGAAAATTGAGGCCATGGCTTGAATTCATTTGAGCCATGGCCTGAAGCTGCTGGAAATTCCTGAATATTTGTTCGAAAAATTAGGCCATGGCCTGAATCCATTTGAGCCATGGCCTGAAGCTGCTGGAAATTCCTGAATTTTTGTTCGAAAAATGAGGCCATGGCTTGAATCCATTTGAGCCATGGCTTGAAGCTGCTGGAAATTCCCAAGTTTACTCCACTTAATAATGCCACTTCGCGTTACTCCACCCCTGGATGCGCCTGCAAAACAGGACAAAAACACAATCATAGATCACACTAAGGCCAGAAAAAACAAAAAAAACACGAAAACAAAAACAAACAAAAAGAATAAAAGCTTGGGTTGCCTCCCAAGAAGCGCTTAGTTTTATGTCCTTAGCTCGACTTGATACTGGTTTTACTTCATTCTAAGACCACAGAGGTCTTTTCCTTCACAATTTCTCCACCCCAGTAATGTTTGAGACGTTGTCCATTTACTTTAAATTGTCTCCCCGTCTCAGCTTCAGCTATCTCTACGGCACCATGTGGGAATGAATCTATGACGACAAATGGTCCAGACCATCGAGATTTCAGCTTTCCAGGAAAAAGTTTGAGACGTGAATTGAAAAGGAGCACTAATTGACCCGGCTCAAACGACTTGGTTGTAATGGTTCTGTCATGCCATTTCTTTGTTCTCTCTTTGTATAATTTGGCATTCTCATAGGCTATGTATCGAAACTCATCAAGTTCATTAAGTTGCATCAAACGCTCATTTCCCGAGAGTTCCAAACACATGTTCAAGTTACGAACAGCCCAAAAAGCTTTATGCTCAAGTTCTAATGGCAGGTGACAAGCTTTACCAAAAACTAACCTATAAGGTGACATTCCAATAGGTGTCTTGAAAGCTGTACGGTACGCCCAAAGAGCATCATCCAACTTCTTTGACCAATCTTTCCTTGTGGGGCTAACAGTTTTTTCTAAGATCTTCTTGATTTCTCGATTGGAGATCTCTGCTTGCCCATTCGTCTGCGGATGGTATGCAGTTGCCACTTTATGCCTTACACCATATTTTGCTAAGAGAGCGTTGAAATATTTATTGCAAAAGTGTGATCCTTGATCACTAATGATGGCTCTCGGTGTACCAAACCTTGTGAAAATGTGCTTCTTAATGAATTGCATCACCACCTTCGAATCATCAGTTGGAAATGCTTCTGCCTCTACCCACTTAGACACATAATCAAACCGCAACTAATATGTACCTATTTCCAAACGAAGGAATGAAGGGTCCCATGAAGTCAATCCCCCAAACATCAAAAAGCTCTACTTCTAGCATAGTAGTCAGTGGCATCTCGTCACGCTTAG